>JAKCPI010016726.1:0-20628 GCA_023213315.1 Euborellia annulipes | reverse complement strand
AAAATCTATTATTATTAATGTTTTTTTTTTTTTTATTATATCTTAGAATATATAGAGAGAGATATCTTTTATTATATCTTAGAAGAAAATTATTAACATTATTACCTTTGTTACTTATTTTTGTACTTTACTCCTGAACATTGATTTCCATGCATTTAAAGTGATTTGGGAAAAGAAAATAGCAACGGGTTATTTTGGTATTCAGCCAAAAATTACAAATTTCAGAAATTGCTAGTTATTTATGAAACTATTATAAACTGAACATGTACTTACCAAAACACATACACCCAGTCTTTTCGGCAACTTAGGCCATTTATGACTTTTTACGATACCCGTTATTTGTAAATACCGGTATATCTATTGGGGGTCCTGGCATTCTTATTTAAGCCATATGGTATCCAAATGGCGTACAAGGCAGGCGCGCTACCAATCACACTAAGCCCGAGGGCATTTACCAAAACTTATTTTATGATTCTATTGTTCATACACAAGTGATATATTGTCATCTTATATTGTTACAATTTCAAATGAGACAATCTGAACGAGGTGCTATTAAAGAAATGACCATCTTTGCTAGCAATGGAGGCCCCTATTCAGATAAACAAATTCCATCGCTATAATTTCCTTAAATTCAAATCAAAGGTGTAACAAATGTTCTCATTTACAAAAATGCCAATAGGTTTATGTTCCAAAAGATAAGAGATTGAAAAAACAATATGGCGGAGTTAAAAACAGATTATACTTTTTATTTATTTGCCTATTAGAATCGTCCACTCTTTGTTAATTCTTTCTTTTCGACCGTTTCTCAATTGGTATAAATTTCAGTCTGAATAAACACCTCAAATGATGCACAATTAAGTTTTAGCATTTTAAATGACTTTATATAGACGAGATAAAATTTCTGCATTTTTATGATTTAAATCTAAAGAGAATGAATGATTTTGAATAGTTTTTTCTTTCATTAATAAAACATAAAAAACCAACCAAAGTTCCGTTCTTTAAAATGGAAATTATTTGAATGATGATTTGAAAATTTTAAAAATCCACTTAAAGCCCCTTTAACATCTGGAATAGAATTTTTTTTTCTAAATTCAAATGTATGAATTCTGCTATACATTTCAAACGAATTTTTCAATAATAACTAGCTACGCAAAAGTCAGACCAAGTTTATTTGAATATTTTTTATCGTGTGGGAATATGAAATCGAAAATACATATCATATAAACTTATCGCTGACCGTAAGTACAAATTTCCGCATCTTTGGATTAGCTTTAACGATAAATCAATTATTTTTTAAATGCTCTTTAAAATGTATATTCTCATTTTGCCCTTGAAATTGTCTGAAGAACACTTTACTAAAGTATCAATACTTCATAGGAAAGATAGGAGAAAAAAGTTCTCATGGTTAACAAAGTATAAACTTTTTTCTATGTTTATAAATTTTACATCTCAAATTCTACTATGCCCCGAAAAATTAAATAGGCCTATATGTCAATACAAAAATTCTGGAGGGACAAGCCCAGTACACAACTTTCAATTACCGAGGGTAATAGTTGTGTTGTGTGCAACCAGTTTTTTTTTATAAATATAATAAATTAATTTTGTTTATCACTCAGGGGCTTGTGAGTACAACGATTCAAGTCTAACATTTCTTCTAATCCCTTTGTGTTCCTCCTAAACTAAACACATATCAAACCGTGCGCCTTACATTGTTTCTTCTACAGGGTGGCCTACGGTAAATTGCGGGAAAAAATAATGAACACTTAGAAACTTACATTTTTATTTTTCTCATCTTGGACAATAATGAAAGTTTCTAATTACATAGTTTTAAACAAGTAATCTGGCAAATATTTACCTCCACAATTCACACACTACTGCAGCCGTTTACTGAAATTCCCATCGCACTCTTTCAAGCATGTCTTCTGGTATTCTTGCAATTTCAGCCTCATTATTGTTCTATAGGTCTTCCAAGATTTTCTGACGGTTGCAATACACCTTAGACCAGGTAACCCCTACGAAAAAACACAGGGTCAAGTCCGGTGAGCGTGCGGGCCAGTTGAGATCCCCTTCCGAGAGACAACCCTTCCAGGAAACGCTTGCCTCAAAAACTTAACCCCCATGCGATTTTTTATTTAGGGGTTACATGAAGTCAAAGGTGTATTGCAACCGTTTCAAGACCCTGGAAGACCTATAGAACAATATTGAGGCTGATATTGCAAGAATATCAGAAGACATGCTTCAAAGAATGCATGAGAATTTCAGAGAACGACTGCAGAAGTGTGTGTTTTGTGGAGGGAAACATTTTCCAGATACACTGTTTAAAATCATGTAATTAGAAACATCCATTATTGTCCAATATGATAAAAATAAAAATCAAAGTTTCTAAGTGTTCATTATTTTTTATTTCATTCCCAAATCAGCAAATTTGCCGTGGGCCACCCTGTATAAGTCGTGCCTTTATTTCTTCTATTAAGACAAATTTGTTTTTTAAATATAAATGAAGAAGAAAATCTTTATTAAACTTGATTTATTCCGCATCGTCTGATTTCTAATCCGATTTGACTTTAATTATCAGTGAGCTATAAATTGTCTACCCGTCTCTTCCTTCTTCCTCTTTGGTCCATATGCTTCGCGTTGTTTTGGTGACATCGTTTCCGATTGGAGAGACTTCCTCTTCCTATCCTGAATCCTGATTGTTCTAATCAGCTTACTCTCTCTCTGTCGTCGGATATAGCTTGAATTTATTAAACTCCTGGACTGCATTGCGGAGCTAATCCTCCTCCATTGAAACCACAACAAGGTGGGAATGCTCTCGCTTCTGTTTTTGTTTTCCTCTTCACTCATTCAATTCATTTGCCAATGAAAACCTCATCGTGCCGGAATTTTCAAATGCAATTCCCCCCCCCCCCCCCCCCCCACTGCTCCCTCTCTCTACTTTTATTGTCAATTTGAAAATTTAATTAAAATTCAGGAATTTTAATTAGATAAACCTATTTATTTTTTTTAGATTTTTATCAAATTGACAAGAATAAATCTTTGAGAACGAGATCAATAAAAGTTACTGTTAAAAAGAAATTATCAAAAGAAAATTTTCTAATTTCTCTTTGATTTTTGGATAGACAACCCGCGATCAATTGCTCAATGCGCAAGTGCTATAATTAAACCTTGTTGATTTGGTAATACATCGAAGAAAATAAGTTCAAATGGGTTTTTCACATTAAATTATGCTATTATTGAAAAAAATATTAGGTATGCTAAGGGGTGCCTAGCCTAAGTTTTTGAAATCGCTTTTAAATTTCAAAAATATTTTTCTATTTTTTTTTTTTTTGAATTTTAATAAATAATTTTTCTATATTAGTGTTAGCTATTAGAGGAATTAGGACTCTGAACAATAAGTGCACTCAGTACAAGGGACTTGATTAAACATTAATTTTATGAAAATGAAGTATGGTAATTGCGAAATTTAAATTAATTTGAATATTCATTGATAAAATTAAAATGATGAATAAAAGAGTTGGAGTTAATTGTCCCAATGAAGAAAAAATAAAGGTCACATTACACTGTTTTTTCTTCCTCTTAACTATTAATAGATGATATTTTTCTAGTTTGTTTTTTGACGTGACAACGTCTTATAATGCATGTACCATCAAGAGAAAAGATATTGGACAACCCCCTCACTTCTACCTGAATTTAGAGCCTTTTGAGGTATGTATAGGGCCGTAACTAGGCAGATACAACAGATACACGGTGTACCTGTTGCATCTGCCTAGTTACGGCCCTGTATACATACCTCAAAAGGCTCTAAATTCAGGTAGAAGTGAGGGGGTTGTCCAATATCTTTTCTCTTGATGGTATGTATAGTGGCTGGGTAGGGAGGCATGCACGAAAAAGCGGATTGAATAACTCCTCTGTCTTAAGAGATATAATCATGGTGAATATACGGTTAGAAAGAATGGTTCTTCAGCTAAAGATTTCACCATTTATTTTTTTCCTATCATTTTATTTTACCGCGCGTAAATTCTAATTTGAAAGTTTAAGCCACTGTAGATTCCGAAGGACTAATCAGATCAAACTAAATGTGTAGAAAGAAAAACCCTTATAGACTAGATAAAAAAAATCCCGATTAATTAACTAGAAAATTAATTTTTTTCTCGGAAAACCTCATTTTGATCGGAACAGAGGGAAGCTGGCAGCTAGCGCTTTATATATAGTAATGATAATAATAATAATAATGATGATTTCTTATTTTCAACCAACACACCAGCAGGTCTATTCTCTAAAAACAGACGTTAAAATTTTAAATAAACAAATAGATGTAAAAACAATTAGCTTTAAAAAATGCTATTCTCTGAACTAAGTTTTAACAGCAACGTTGACATATTGCTTTTATTTCAAAGCTATCAAAATCATAATCTTACTTTTTAGGTTAAGGACGCCATTTTTATTTTAAACACGACGTTGAAATATTAAAGGCACCCCTAGACATGACATTAATTTTTAACACTATTTACTAAATGTTAACTCTTTGGCTTTTAAAGTTTTTATTTGCAGAATATCTATTTGAGGCGAGGAAATGATTTTGAATAGCATTTTTTTAACGCTGATTGTTTTTACATTACTTTTTAACACCTATTTGTTTATTTTAACGTTTGTTTTTAGAGAATATACCTGCAGATGTTTTAAAACAAACGTTGAACAAAATAAAGAATAGCACAATTTCCCATTCCGCTAAGTTAATTGTTATAGAGATATCGTAATAATGAAGTACAGAACCAATTCCACTAGATCGAATTTTATGTTTATAGCCTTGTGATATTTTTTTTTTATTCATCTGTTTTAATGTGAAATTCAAAAAAAAAAAAATTGTTTTCATCTCATAGAACGTTTTTTTTTCTCTGTCGTTGATTCTTAAATGTTTTTTTGTTTCATATTCACTTATCTTTTCTCTCTCTTTCCTCTTGGATTTTTTTTTTTTTGTATAATTTAACGTTTTCCACATAAACTTTTATTTATGAATTATGCTTCTCACTTTCTTCCTCTCTCTTTCTTTCCAAGCTAAATATTTCATCTCGTAAGTTATTTATTATTCTCTGAATGGGATTTTTTTTAAAACTAAATCAATGCGAGTGAGTGCAGATCTTAAATAAAAAAAAATAAATATTTTACTCACAAGTGTGATTTTTTAAAATTTATTCTCTTATTTTTCTCTTCCATCTCATAATTTTTTTTTTTAATTTAATTAATTTTGCAGATAAATAAAAAATATTTATTTTTTTTTTTTTAAGAAATTAGTTGAAAAACGTTCAAAACTTGGGTTAAAAATAAAAAAATTTTGGGATTATTTTTTTTTTCTTGTCAGTGGGCAAAGAGAAATTTTTGGTATTAATTAATTTGGTTAGTAGGCCCAATTAATTGTACAAATTAACTGCAAAAGATTACAACTTTTCGGCTACTATTTGTGGGGCCTGAAGAAGGCTGCAGAAATACCCGAAATGTTGTAATTTTTTGTAGTTAACTTCTATCATAATATTAATTAATTAATTAAATAATAGGTTCCGATATAAACAGATAGTACCATTCCTCCTTTAAAAATATTTAATCGTATGTCGCCTCCCCCAGTAGCGTAACGTTTTTTAGCTGCCCCCCCCCCCCGCAAACATTTATTTCGGGCCCCATTATTAGACCTTACAAAAAATATTTTTAAAATACAGTTTAAATACTGTTTTATCTAAATTTTTACGTTTTTACCGGAGCTCTGAGGAGATACAGTTTTTTAGCCAGACCCGGCCCGTGAGCCCCCCAAGGTCCGGGGCCCCCCCGCAATTTTTTGACTTTCTTGTTAAAATATCTTTATAAGCCGATGGCAGAAACTTTTAATTTTATTTTTAACGGAAGTTAATTGATAAAATGTAAGTTTATTTTTTATCTACGTATATCAGAAGTTGCTACATATTTCGATATGTGTGCGTTTCGTCAACATTTCCCATAGACTACATGTTAAATTTCAATTTTTTAATAATTAATTAAACGATAACCTTGCGTCAGATCTGCTTCAAAAAATTATTTTATACGTATGCGATAGTGATTAATAATATATTAAAAAATTAGCTTTTAATCTATATAAGTGCCTTAATTTTCGAAAAACCTTAAGAAAAAATAATAATTCGTCTTTAGTAATAACAAAACTTTACTTTCTCAATTACCATAACCTTGACTATTTCAAGGATCAGACAGGATGTGTTAATTTTGACTTCTTTAATATAGGCTACGTATTGTATACTGTATATTCTAAATTACCCTTCTTATGAAAACACTCTCCTTTTCTCTTATTAAAATTCAAATGTAATAGAAATTTTTTTATTTATATACATTTCCATGAATTTCCATTTTTGAATACTTAATTCAATGCAGGTATTATTAGAAGGACAATTTACAAAAGAGAAGAATAAAAAAAAATGAATCTCTCGTGTTGTTAACGAACTAATTCCAAAAACCCCAAAACACCCTCGGAGTCAAGTAAAATTAAAAAAAAAAAACTTTCTTTATCTCTTTTGGAAATTTCAAAGTCGGAATGAGAGTGAGATAGAAGAAGAGGGAACCTAATTTCATTCGGCGAGCGGGTAAATGGTAAAATGGAGGGGCGAAACGCGTTAAAACGTTTTAATTGCACTTATATGAAATGTAGTATAACATATATATATGTATGAAATTAAACAAGCTTTCCATTTAAAGCAATATTAAAATTTTAATTATTAACATTCGAGTGGTTAACTCATCATAAGAGCTTAAGCTATACATTCTTTATCGGCTTTTTTTATTTTAAATTTTTGTTTAATTTTATTATATAGTCTACAGAAAAATTAATAGTGGCGGTAAGAGTCCGGTGATAGGGAAGGGGGGTGAAATTTTCTCTCAGGAAACATCTGTTTAAGTAGGCCTAAATCTTTTTGAAGGAGTCTGTCTAATTTTTAGCTTCTTTTTTGTTAAATAGTTTTTGATAGTCCTTTATTTAAGTGGTTTCAGTAGCGACGTCTAAACGTACTTGAAAAAAAAAAAAAAAAAAAACTAGACTATTATAAGGAATTTTTCAATGCGGTTTTTTTTTTAAATGAATTAAATTCATAAGGGATTATTGGGACATCGAGCTATAATTTTTTTAAAGACTTATTAAAAAATTATCGTAATTAATTTTTTGTTATCAAGCAAATACAAAAAAAACAATCTGTCCCAATAATAATTTTTTTAAATTTAAAATTGAATTTATTGTTATTATTAATCACATATTAATTAAGCAATTTTTATAATAAGCTTAGATGATTTATTTAAAAAATCAACTGTCAAATTAGTTCAGCATTCTTGCAATAGATGGTAGGCTAGTCTAACAGTCGATATAGTATTAGCCAATATCTGGCCTCTATTTATATATTTTTATGCTTTTATAAAAGATACATAATATATAATAACATTTATAAAGTATTTATTGTTAAAAGATCAATGAAAATCAACCAAATGCATTAAATATTATTAGCTACCCTTCCCAGACAGCCTGGAATCTTGCATTAATATTGCAGGAATCTTACATTGCAATATTTAACCTTGCAGGGAATATTGCATGAACAATGCAGCAACATTGTTGCAATATTCCTATGTCCGCCTCTTTGTAACTTGCAGGAATATTGTGGCAATACTGAATGGAATATTGTGGCAATATTACAAAAATATTGCAAGTATTGCAGCAATATTACGCGGATATTGTGAGTATTGCAGCAATATTACGGGAATATTCCGGCAATATTGCATGGAATATTGTGGCAATATTGCAGGGTAAAAAAAAAACTTGTTCATAGAGGGATTTGAACACGAGTTTTTTGCATTTCCAATATTTCCAATGTCTTGATTCCAATATTCGACTCCTTTACTGCCTCGGACGTTTTGCTATATGAAATCTCAACACTTTTTAAGCTACTTAATTCGTATGTAGTACTATTAAATTTTTTTTAAAACAAAAAGTCACTTATAAATTGTAAAAAAATAATAATTTATAATATTTAAAATTAATTTTTTTTTTTTTTTTAATTTTAATTTTTTTTTTTCGGCATCTAAGGTGATTTAGACCCCATCCCTATTTATTTCAAATTATTTGCAGTCAATTCAAATGAAATAAATTTTTCTCGCTGGGGACGGAAAGCGAATCCTGGACCCCAGGCCACTAGCGTAACGTTTTTTAGCTGGGCCTCCCCGCAAACCTTTATTTCGGGCCCCATTATTAGACCTTACAAAAAATATTTTTAAAATACAGTATATCTCTGATCCCTGAGGACCCGGGCCCTTTCAAAGACAAATTTTCATTAATTTTTTTTTTTTTTAATCTAAATTTTTGCTTTTTTACCGGAGCCCTGAGGAGATACAGTTTTTTAGACCGGCCCGGCCCGTGGGCCCCCCAAGGTCCGGGGCCCCCCCGCATTGCGGGGTCTGCGGGGGCGTACCTTACGCCACTGCCCCAGGCTCAAGAAGCTGTCTTCTCTCTGAGCCACGGGTCATCACGGGCATTAATTAATTTAATTAATATGAATATTATAAAGTTGATATGATAATTTTAACCCGATATTCACTATTCAATGTTGCCACTTCAATGTTGCTGCAATATTCACACTTCAATATTGACCCTGCAATATTGCTGCAATATTCATACTTCAATGTTGCCATTGCAACATTGTGCTGCAATATTGCTTCAATATTCACTCTTCAATGTTGCCACTGTAATATTTCAGGAATATTGCTGCAATATTTACACTTCAATATTGCCACTGCAATATTGCTGAAATATTCAGTATTCAATATTGCAACAGGAATATTGATGCAATATTGCAACAATATTCACACTTCAATATTGCAACGGCAATATTGATGCAATATTGCTGCAATATTCACTATTCAATGTTGCCACTGCAATATTGTCGCAATATTCACCCTTCAATGTTGCCACAGCAATATTGCTGCAATATTTCTGCAATGTCTTCACTTCAATATTGCGCAGCGAAATTACAGCAATGTTGCTCCAATATTGTCAATATTGTGCAAGGTTGGCAAAATTGCTGCAATATTACTGCAATATTCCAGGCTGTCTGGGTTCTGATATCTCTTGGCAAATTTTTGAATTATTTGATTTTTGGGCATACTTTTAATGACACACAACGCCATCTAATCGGGAAAAACATGCGTAACCACTTCGCTCCCAAGCCCCCTTAATGACCAGGTTATGCCTTGAATCAGCTTGCTGTTTCTCATCTCCATCAAAACCCTTCCGTTTTGATGAAGAGTCGAGCGTCATAGTAATCCCTTCTTGAATTTCTAAGAAATAAAACTAAAATTTAAATTAATATATCAAGATCATTAATTCGTTAAAAAACAAGTAAACAAGGCCGCTATTTTAATTAAATTCACACCATTAATAGAAAAATTAATGTATTATAAAAAGAGATAATTAAAATCTAAAAATGATGTTGGGTTCGTCTTAATATTGAATTTAAGGACCAATTTCGTATGCTCGATTGGATAATTAAATTGTCTGAAATGATGACGTAAAAATTGTGCTATTAAAAAAAAATGATAATGATTTTAATAAACATGGTAATGGGGTGTTTAATATGCGCCGAGTGGCGAAAAGGTCATTAACAGAAAGTTGGTTTTTTTTTTTCTTCACTTTTTCCGAGAAATATTTTCTAAATTTTCCTCTTCTGAATCAGTGAATCAGTTGTGTTATTCTAACGATTTTTCACATTCCTAATTTTTCTTCATCATTGCGCAAGAAATTTTAAATTTGTTGGACTTTTTGTACCTTGGGCTCACTCATTCAATAGCTTTATCGGAATGGAGGGGATGCAGCGTTTTGTAACGCTTTTATAAAATAGAATTGCTTCCTTGAGTAAAACGTTTCACTTCAAAAAAATATGATGATTCTGCAAAAGTTTCGGTTACTGATTATTTTTAATATATTATTTAAGTAGGAATTCCACTCTACAGTTTAGTTATTATTGGGATGAATAGGATCTTCCTACCGTGGGAACAAGGGGGGGGGTAAAGGGGGTAATTACCCCCTGAGATTTAAAAAAAAATACTTTTTTTCGAAAAAAAATTTTTTTTTTTATGTAAAATTTTAAAAATTAATACTTAAAAATTTAATATAGAGGGGATGATGATATATTTTATATATGAATAAATACAGTATAAATAAATATTTGTTTATTTATTTATAATAAATAATAGCCCTCGTACTTGGTGTAATTGGCCGCTAGTCTTTATCTCCTGTATACAAGAAATTTGGACAATATAATAATTTTTATTGAATTTTCGGTTCATACTTTTGTTTCTAATACCAAATAAGTAGATGAATTTTAATTTCTGATTTTGTCATCTTTTATGAAACCTTTTGTTACGTCATATTTTTTGCGAGATTAGAGTAGAAAAAAAAAATCCTTTGCCCCAGTTGAGAACTATAAATGAAAAAATAATGAGAATCTCTCTCTTTTGGAGAATATTCAGATAAAATGGATCCAAAAATAAATATGCCTTATTTGTAATAAAAACACGAAAGAGAGTCTGTTCCATATTCTCTTTTTATATACTAGGGGTATAAGGGAATTTTATATTAAAATACAGGAGGCAAGTGTGTTAGAATAACCCTAAAAAGCTCTCTCTTGTCTATATTAAAGATAGAGATTCTTTCTTCTTCTCACAGCCTACCTAAATAAAATCATTTTAATATTTAATATAGCTACCTGTATTTATGATTTATTTAATAGGGAACAGCTTCAAAAAAATGAAAATAAGTAGCTAAAATTAAAATTAATCCAAAACACTAGTTGATATGTTTCAATATTTAATGTATTTATGGATATAAATAATTTGAAACATATCACCTAGTGTTTTTGAATTAATTTTACCTAGATTTTTTTTTTTAAGATTTAAACTTTCGACCATTGGAACATTTTGTAAATTAAAATTAAATATACAAATTAAACACTAGGTTATTTGTTTCAAAGGTTTTATTAATTAAAAAATTAACATTTGATACGTATTTCGACAATTTCTGTCATCATCAGAAGTGATTACATTCTAATACATCACTTCTGATGATGACAAGGAATTGTCGAAATACGTATCAGGTGTTAATTTTTTAATTAATAAAACCTTTGAAACAAATAACCTAGTGTTTAATTTGTATATTTAATTTTAATTTAATTTTACCTACTTATAATTCAAGTTTTAAAATTTTTTTAAACCTGACTGTGCTTCACATTTGGGACTCGGTTTTTCATACATCCCTATTTATTTTAAATTATTGGAAGCCAATTCAATTGAAATAAATGTTTCTCACTTGGGACGGGAAGTGAACCCGGGACCTCTAGTTGAAACATTATCCTGAGTGACATTGTCGGTATATTTATTTTCTTAATTAACTAATTGATCCAGCTGTATTATTTTTTTATGTCAAAATGTGAAGACAGGGACACAAATCATTTATTAACTTACTTATTTCCCTAAATTTCCCTGACGTAAAGTCAGCTGCCCATTGATACATTTTAGTGGAACATGACAATTCAATATAAATTTAAAAAAAGTTTCATAAATATAGAATCTTTTAAGTTTGATACCATCTTTTGTCATGATATTATCATTGTTTCATGGCACTTTAAGTTATTTTGTCTCTTATTTATTTTATATTTATGAATGAATAAAATAAAGGATATTGTTAGTATAATTGAAAGATCTTGTTCTCCACTTATTAAAATATTGGACTCATTTACGTCAAATTAATAATAAACTTAAATAAATATTTTTTATTAAAACAAAGGCTGTCACGAATGTCTTTTGAAAGATGCATGTTTAATTAATCGAAAGGGATCGACATTCATATTTTTCCATTATTAAAAATCTGGTGTGGCTGGCGCACAGCATACAACTTTCTCTTACCTTCGGTAATCGAAAGTTGTGTTCTGTGCTTGTCACACCAGATTTTTTGTGTCGAAATATATTTAGTTTCCGCCAATATATTAGAATTTAAGGGTGCGTACACACCTGCGCTCTGCTCCGCTCGCGAGCTGCTTGTTGTTGTTGTTTTGAGATGCTCGCGAGCCGCTCGCGAGCTGCTCGCCGCGATCCATCTATTTGGATCGTTGCCAGGTTCGTCAAAATAAATAATTTCAACGAGCAACGAACTTCGAGCCGCGAACTGCTCGCGAGCGGAGCAGAGCGCAGGTGTGTACGCACCCTAAGATGTCAAATTTATATAAACATGGGAAAATATTTATATTTTGTTACCATGGCAACCATTTCTCCTATCTTTCCTATGAAATACAAGAGTAAAGTGTGCTTCAAACAATTTTGAGGGCAAAACAAGAATATACATTTGAAAGAGCATCTAAAAAATAATTGATTTTTGAATTTTAATCAAAATCGTTAGAGCGAATTTTGAGAAAATCGAAAAAAACTGAAAAAGTACATCAGTAAAGTACTAGTACTCTTTGGCCAATTTTGATTAAAAGCTTATTTTTCCGGTCCCGGGAGGTATTTAACTTAAATATAAAATTTCATCCCCCTAGCTCAATTCCTTCATGCTTAAAATTGAACACACACACACACACACACACACCCACCCACCCACCCACACACACACAGACAGACCATGTCGCGAAAACCACTTTTTTGGATTCAGGGGACCTCAAAACGTGAAGATCCATCAAAATCTCGACATCGAATTTTTGACATGAATCCAATACTTTCTCTCTCTCATATATATATTACATATATACATAGGTAAGAGAAAGTAAAAATATTAGCCAATAATCAAAAGTAGATAGAAAAAAATCTGAACACACATAATACTAGTACTTTTTTATTTAAAAGCTTATTTTCAAGAGGCTAGTCTAGCTCTAGCTATCTTAAATATAAAATTTCAAGCTTTATTTTGAAATCACACACAGAGAAAGACAAGGGGCATGGGCGTAACTAGAGAATTTGCCTGGAAGGGGAGGGAATGGGACCAGCTATCCCCCGGGGGGCCTGGAAAGCCCCATATTTTCTCAATTTTTTTTGGGAAAGGGAGCTTTCTGGAGGAGGGGCAGCCCCCCCCGGCACCCCCCTAGTTACGCCCAAGACAAGGGGCCCAAAACGTGTATTAAGTTCAAATTCTCATCACATATGAATGAAATAATTTCTCTCTATATACATGGTATTAACATATATAGATAAGAGAAAATAAAAATATATATAAACTTAACAATAAATAAAAATAAAAGTAACAACTTTATTATAATGCTTTATATAAAAAAGTTTTTCTAGATAATTATTTTTTGATATATCTAAATTTATTACATATAACAATAATTAATCCCCCCCTTAATTTTGAAAAAATGCCATTGTGTTTAGAATTATGAAAGTTTGAAAATAGGGAAGATAAAAGTTTTAATGATAAAATGATATGTTTTCAAACATAACACAGAATTTGAGTGAATTCCACTTGTTTCGTAAACAGACTTAGATGACACGGTCAAAAAAAAATTGTTTCATTTTGAATATATCCAGAGTGAGAATAGAGAGGGGAGTGGGGATAAGTCCTACATGTGGTAGTATAATTTTGAGTATTAGATTTAGTTTAGTGGCATGGCAGATAATCACCAATCCACAAACTAAGCTCAGTATAACAGAAAAGCGATAAAACTTTGACACGTGGGTGGATATTTGTTATTATATTAGTCAAATGTAGCCCTATATCAAGGCTTTTTTTAATTCAAATTTTATTTTCCTCTTTAAATAAAGAAACAAGTATTGATAGAAATCTGAGTTGGGAAATAAATATTGAGTTATAATAATTATCAAAAGTTGGATAACAATAGATAACCCAGTTTGAAATTCTCATTTATTTTTTAGTTTAGGTTTGGAAATTTATTTAAAATTGATATTGTTATCTAAATATTAATTTTAAATAAAGGTGGATGTCCCACATTTAGAATAAATAACTTCTGGATTTACTAAAACAAAAAAATAAAAAACCAAATTGATATCAAAACATGATTAAAAGATATTTAAGAAATTAAAAATTGTGGGTTTGGGGCCCTGGTCTTATTTAAGGCCGCGGTTTTAGAAGTCAAAAAAAGGGGTAAAAACATAAATTAATAAAAAAATATTTTCTTTCAAATATTAAGGGGGTTCAGGAGCGACGTCTAAACGTACTTTAAAAAAAAACTAGACTATTATAAGGAATTTCAATGCGTTTTTTTTTTTTAAATGAATTAAATTCATAAGAGATTATTGGGACATGGAGCTATAATTTTTTTAATGACTTATTAAAAATGAATTTATTGTTATTATTAATCACATATTAATTAAGAAATTTTTAAAATAAGATTAGATGATTTATTTAAAAACCAATTATTAAAAGATCAATGAAAAGCAAGTTGATTTTCATTGATTTAATCAACCAATTGCATTAAATATTATTAGCTACCCTTCTGACATCTCTTGGCAAATTTTTGAATTATTTCATTTTTTGACATACTTTTTATGACACACTACGCCATCTTATCGGGAAAAACATGCGTAACCACTTCGCTCTAGTTCCCCCTTAAAATAAAGTAGATGAAAAATATATGATTTATTCATTTTATAATTAAAAATTTTTACTATCTCAGAATGTTAATAGATTATTCAACTGAAACATCATAAAGAATATAATAGTATTATTATATTCTATAGTAAAAACACAATTTTTTCGAGTCATATAATTTAGAAATGTTTTATGATTTTAAGCTACATTTCATTTTATAGTGAAATTCGTGAGACTTTTAAATCGGTTATAATAAAAAGATGAATTTTGCAATAAATTTCGGTTTTTTTTAAAGCAAATTTTTAAATAAATAACAAAATGTAAGCTCCCTTAAAAAAAAAACTCGGAAAAGTAGGTCAATTTATTTGGTATTAATAATGAAAATATTTTTCAAAACGGTTAGACTCATTGTCATCTTTAAATTAAATAGAAGATTATGATATTGAGATAAGAGCTATGCTCAACTTTAACAAGATGAAATATTCTTACTCCCAGTTGAATGTGGCTCCAAATAATTTATTTTTCTAAAGGCTACCTCTTTTTTATGCATAACAAATAAAAACAGGTGGTCCATCATTAATGTATAAATTGAAATTTTTTAGTCCCTCCTGGCTATTCAATTGCATAGAATGATATAAATTCGAATTAAAATGTTTTTGTTGGTGTTCTTGCTGCTATGTTTACATTCATCATATGCATAGTCAATGAAAGTTAGATAGAATTAATTAAAACCTTGTTAAATAACGATTTATGTGAAAAAAAATTGTAATTTTAATTTCAGAGATTTATAAAATCGCAATTGCTATCAAATTAAATTTAGTATGAATATCCATGTACCGATCTGTACGTGCATAGAGAGTGTAAAGAGAGAAATAATTTTATCATTTACAAATTGAGTTATTGACGAATAATTGGGCATTTCGTAGCTGGCTTCCAAAGAGTAGGCTTCTAGAAATACAATACGGGCGGGCCCGAAATTTTTGGTGTAGGCGGAGAGACATCGACACATTCAAGGAGGGGAGAATCATAATAGTAATAATGATTTATTATATTTTGATTCCGCATTCAAATTGGTATTAAAAAATAACTTTTATATTATTAAAATCATGAAGTTAATATTTTTTCTATCCTTTTGGGATCGCTAGTGTTTCGATACTAGCGTGCCATCTTCAGAAGTTATTTCTCAACTTTTGAAACATCAATGTGGAAATTCATGTTAAAATTTATTATCTTAAATTGGGTGTTAAACAGCAAAGTAATAACACCAACGTTAAAAAAATGCTATCCTCTAAACTATGTTTTAACATTTTAACAACGACGTTAACATTTTACTTATAACACAAGAAAGGTGTTAACGATCCATATGAAGGTAGCTGTTTTCTGCTTGTTCGTGATTGTACACCCCTCAAAAGCCTCTCAAGCATGCGGACTACTAACTTGATTTGTTCAACATCTATTTTGGATCAGAAATGTGTTGCTTTTATTTCAAAGCTGTCAAAATTATAACCTTACTTTTTAGGTTAAAGGCGCCATTTTTATGCATTAAACACGGCGTTAAAATATTAAAGGCACCCTGGATATAACATTAATTTTTGACTAAATGTTAACGCTTTTGCATACAGAATAGCAATTTGAGGCAAGGAGGTGTTAAAATGAATTAAGTAAAATTAATTAATATAGTTGAGGTTTCACTAGGTTATAAATGAAAGAAAATTTTTTTCTAGTGAAACATAAATTAAATAATTTCACATATGTTTCACGTAAACCCTACACCACTTTCCTCCAAACTAAAAATGAATTAACACAGATTTCTGATGTTAAAAGTTAACGTTCTTGCTTAGAGAATAGACCTGATGAAGTGTGATTTATATCCAACAAATTGAAACAAATAACCTAGTATTTTATTTATTTTTCAAAAGATTTCATCGTGAGACTAAGGTCGCAAACTTGAATATTATTATATTTCTCCATTTTTTTCTTCAAAACGGGTATTTCTGTTGAAATCCCTCTCCAGAAAGTTCCAAAAAATCTATTTGCAAATTATTGATTTTTTTATCAAAGGGGCAATTTCTAAACTACCCTTTAAAATGTATTTGTCTGAAGATCTATTTTCCAAATTGTTAAAAGAAAATCATTTTAAGTTTTTCTTTATTTATTTATTCAAAGTAAAAAGGAAATTGCAAAGATAAGTAACAAACATCGTTATATGAGAAATAACAAATGTATAATAAATAACTAGAATTTAACGAAGGAGAAGGAAAAGGAGGAAAAAAAAATTCAAAAGACAGATATGCTGGACTCTTGAGACCATCGGATTCATTTTTCAAACGAAAATGACGGATCCGATGGACCGAAACATTCGAAGCATCGCTATTTTCTTTTCTTTTTTATGTTGTTTGAATTTTAGTTATTTTTTATACCCAATTTGTAATGGGCATTTCACATGTGTCTTATCAAAAGAGAGAGATTCTCTCCTCTCTTCTTTTAACTTCCATTTGTTGTTAATTAAACATAATTCGTTTTCTAAAGCCTCGGAGTTTTGAGAAAAAATAGAGGTTTTTTTTATTATTCAGAAAAAAAAATATAAAAATTTAAATAGTTAAAATTTTTTCAAATTCACTACTCTAGAAAGATAAATAAGGATTAATAATATAAAAAAATTAACCCGGAGCGTACGTTGCTTTTGGGAGGCTGCGACCCTCAATGCCCCTTTAAAGCAGGCAACCAACCGTGTGTGAAGAGATGCTTGCCTCTGAATAGCCTCGAATTTAATAAAATACAAAAAAAAAAATAGTTGATAAAAGAGAAAATGCGTTTATAAGATAACAACGGGAAATATAATAGCTATAGTAGTATGAATTTCTAAAAAAAAAAAAGTAGGCAACGAAGTTGCAACACATTCCCGCGCTCTTCTTTATAAAAGCAAACCTAGAGAATAAATTCCAAATCCCTTATCAAAAATAAAGATATGCAATTTAAAAATATTGAATATCTTAATAAGAGAAAAGCAGACAGAGATGTTACTCTTTAACTAAATTTCTAATCACCCTCTTGAAATTTTGTACATTATATTCGATGTTGGTGAGGCCTTTATTCGTACGGAATTAACGAAATCCACATTTCAATGAAATACGAGTAAATACGAAAAAAAATATATAAAATTTTTTCAAAAGGAGAGATTGCCGCAGACTGTCGCTAAATATTAAAGGAGAGGGGGGATTCAAGAAGCACTGGCTTAGATAGCGTGGAGCAGTTAAACATATACACGAATTATAACGGCGTAAATTTAGAAATATCGAAATAAAATTTTAAGAGACGTCGATGGTTAAAAAAGAAAAAAAAAAAATTTATTCAATTTCCTATTAGGTAATAATAAAATTAATAAGAGAAAGTAAATATAGGTTAAAAGAAAGTAATAACAAGGCTTTTTTTCTAATAAATGTACATCTACATCCACATTTCAATGAAATTAAAAAGAAAAAAATCTGGTGTGACTGGCGCACAGCACACAACTTTCTCTTACCTTCGGTAATCGAAAGTTGTGTACTGTGCTTGTCTCACCAGATTTTTTGTGTCGACATGTATTTAGTTTCCGACAGTACGGTACATTCGATTTTCAAGATAATTTATAAGTATGACAAAATATTTATATTTTGTTACCATGGCAACCATTTCTCCTATCTTTTCTATGGAGAACAAAAGTAAAGTGGTCTTCAGAAGATTTCAATCACAAAATGAGAATATACATTTTAAAGAGAATTTAAAAAATAATTGATTTTTGAATTAAAAAAAAAAAAATCGTTGCAGCGAATTTTGAGAAAATGGAAAAAAACTGAAAAACTGCATCAGTAAAGTACTAGTACTCTTTGGTCGATTTTGTTCAAAAGCTTCGTGTCACGTCCCATGGGGGTGCCTAACTTAAATATAAAATTTCAACCTCCTAACTCTTTTCGTTCTTGAGATATTTTGTTCACAGACACACACACAGACAGACACACACACAGACAGACCATGTCGCGAAAACCACTTTTTTGGATTCAGGGGACCTCAAAACGTGAAGATCCATCAAAATCTCGACATCGAATTTTTGACATGAATCCAATACTTTCTCTCTCTATATATATTAACATATATATAGAGGTAAGAGAAAGTAAAAATATAAAAGTTTTTCAAAAATACTTTCATTTAGACCAAAAAAAGTCTTCTTTTGTGACGCAATTAAAGAAATTTTTGGCCCTCGGGGCTTGGTGTAGAGGTTAGCGTGCTAACTTCGTATACCAAAAGTCGTGGGTTCAGGCCCCCGGTAGGTTGATGATTTTATATAAGCCATTTGGATACCAAATGGCTTAAATAAGAATGATTGGACCCCAAATTAGATAAATTCATAAATAACGGTTATCGTCAAAATCTTATATGGCCTAAGTTGCCGAAAAGACTGAGTGAATGTGTTTGTGAATGTGAGTGTGAATGAGAAAAGTGTGAATGTTAAAAAAAAAAGAAAAAAGAATTTTTTTTTTTAAAACAAGCCTCCGGCGGGTCGTGCCAAGCCGAAGAGTCCACGGAGCATCCCTCTGGCTGGTTCGGGTCCTATGCGGCTATTTTACCTCGTTTCAAACAAATTAAATTAAATATAGACCTGCGTATTTGGCTAATTAAGAAAATACCCCACACTTATCTTAAAAATAATTTGTTATTTATTAATAAGCCAAGATATACCAGGTACATTTATCTAGTATAGATAATAAAAGCACATAATTAAGAAAAGACGAGGGCCTGCCGAAGGGGGGCTTCAGCCAGTTGGAGAGGAGGGCGGTGCGGCTAGTTTTAAAAAAAGTCTCTTTATTACAACAAAGAACAAAAATGTTTATCATTACTATATATAAAGCGCTTGCCACTGACTTCCTGTGTGTAGTGTGTATGTGCCTGTCAGGACGCTGATTGACCAGATTAAAAGGAAGTGGAATTAGAGAGGGAAATTTAAAATTTACAAACAGTGAGGCGTAGCCCCCTGGCAAGTGGTAAAGCTCGACGGGCTTTACCACTTGTTTATCTCTAAAAGAAATATTTTTCTTTCGTTATTAGTATATTTTATCGAAATTAATACTGTAGTAATATTTAATTTCTATTTCATCATCATAATATAACTATCTGTATTTGACGACTTGTTCTGAGGAAGGACATGACCGAAACTTCGACAGTTAAATGAAAATTTCTAAGTTTTTTAAATCTCAAAACCGGACATGCGTCCACCCATTTTACTTGCTCCACGCCTCTAGCTGCCCCATATCTTCTAGAGAAACGCGGAGGCCGCCAGAGGCGTGTTTCGCAGCTATTTTAAAATCTAATCTAATCTATGATTTATTCACTTTTAATTTCAATTAAATATATTAACAGAGAAGGAATTTTTAGAATTTATATATATATATATAGAGAAAGAATGAAAAGAGTTAACTTTAAAATGGAACCATCTGTGATTTGTCTTCAAACAAAAATTTAATTAAAACGAAATAATTTTTCAGTTTTAATTAAATGTTACTTTATAACTTTCATCTATACCGTATATAATATTTAATTCCCAAATGGCTGTACGTCCATCTATATATATATAGCTTATGTATATTTAAAATTTATTATTAGAAAGGGAATAAATGAAAAAATAATAAGAGAAATGAGGGACAATTTTCAAAAATAAAAAATTTGTATATTTTTACTATTTTAATCCCCTCGACTAATCGGCTGGCTTCTCTTTATGTCTTCGCTTCTCGTTTATATAATTCCCTTACAAAATGATCTGTTTCATAAAGGAAAATAAAAGTAAACATGAAAATTGGATAATTTGCTTTTTGCTCATTCTACTTATAAAATAAAAATATATTTATGGTGACTTAATTAATATTCGCTCTCTCTTTGAATTGAATTTATGTCAATATTTGTGAAATTCGTAAAATTTCTTTTCCATTACAGTGCTTTCCCCTTTAAACATTTTCATGTTCAAGCTCCTTCTATATTAGTTAAATAAATAA
>JAKCPI010016725.1:0-31668 GCA_023213315.1 Euborellia annulipes | reverse complement strand
TCATCATACTTATATATAATTGCCTTAAAACCGTGTCCGATGTGTGAAAGAACCAATCAGGCCTCAGGGATAGCGCTGATTGGCGAAATACAGAGAGGGCGGAGCCGGAGAGGCAAATTCAAATTTTTTTTAACCAGGAGAGATATCAATTTGGTTTCTTCCCTAAAGCCTTCCCTTGATAAGAATCTAAATTCGTTGTTTCAGAGTTTTTTTAAATTCGGCAGCCCCCCCAAATTTTTAATTCTTCTATAACATGCTTTTTTGGATTTAAAATTCTTGAATGAATATCTATCAAGGGATTTAAAAGTTTAAATTTTTTTGTGTAATTGCCCCCCCCCCCCCGAAATTTTTAATTCTTCTATTTCTTCAAATAAAAACATGCTTTTTTGGATTTAAAATTCTTGAATGAATATCTATCAAGGGATTTAAAAGTTTAAATATTTTTTGTGTAATTGCCCCCCCCCCCGAAATTTTTAATTCTTCTATTTCTTCAAATATTAACATGCTTTTTTGGATTTAAAATTCTTGAATGAATATCTATCAAGGGATTTAAAAGTTTAAAGATTTTTTGTGTAATTGCCCCCCCCCCGAAATTTTTAATTCTTCTATTTCTTCAAATATTAACATGCTTTTTTGGATTTAAAATTCTTGAATGAATATCTATCAAGGGGATTTAAAAGTTTAAATATTTTTTGTGTAATTGCCCCCCCCCCCGAAATTTTTAATTCTTCTATTTCTTCAAATAAAAACATGCTTTTTTGGATTTAAAATTCTTGAATGAATATCTATCAAGGGATTTAAAAGTTGAAAGATTTTTTGTGTAATTGCCCCCCCCCCGAAATTTTTAATTCTTCTATTTCTTCAAATATTAACATGCTTTTTTGGATTTAAAATTCTTGAATGAATATCTATCAAGGGATTTAAAAGTTTAAAGATTTTTTGTGTAATTGCCCCCCCCCCCGAAATTTTTAATTCTTCTATTTCTTCAAATATTAACATGCTTTTTTGGATTTAAAATTCTTGAATGAATATCTATCAAGGGATTTAAAAGTTGAAAGATTTTTGTGTAATTGCCCCCCCCCCCGAAATTTTTAATTCTTCTATTTCTTCAAATATTAACATGCTTTTTTGGATTTAAAATTCTTGAATGAATATCTATCAAGGGGTTTAAAAGTTGAAAGATTTTTTGTGTAATTGCCCCCCCCCCCCGAAATTTTTAATTCTTCTATTTCTTCAAATATTAACATGCTTTTTTGGATTTAAAATTCTTGAATGAATATCTATCAAGGGATTTAAAAGTTTAAAGATTTTTTGTGTAATTGCCCCCCCCCCCCCCGAAATTTTTAATTCTTCTATTTCTTCAAATATTAACATGCTTTTTTGGATTTAAAATTCTTCAATGAATATCTATCAAGGGATTTAAAAGTTGAAAGATTTTTGTGTAATTGCCCCCCCCCCCCGAAATTTTTAATTCTTCTATTTCTTCAAATATTAACATGCTTTTTTGGATTTAAAATTCTTGAATGAATATCTATCAAGGGGTTTAAAAGTTTAAAGATTTTTTGTGTAATTGCCCCCCCCCCCGAAATTTTTAATTCTTCTATTTCTTCAAATATTAACATGCTTTTTTGGATTTAAAATTCTTGAATGAATATCTATCAAGGGATTTAAAAGTTGAAAGATTTTTTGTGTAATTGCCCCCCCCCCCGAAATTTTTAATTCTTCTATTTCTTCAAATATTAACATGCTTTTTTGGATTTAAAATTCTTGAATGAATATCTATCAAGGGGTTTAAAAGTTGAAAGATTTTTTGTGTAATTGCCCCCACCCCCCCGAAATTTTTAATTCTTCTGTTTCTTCAAATATTAACATGCTTTTTTGGATTTAAAATTCTTCAATGAATATCTATCAAGGGGTTTAAAAGTTGAAAGATTTTTTGTGTAATTGCCCCCACCCCCGAAATTTTTAATTCTTCTATTTCTTCAAATCTTAACATGCTTTTTTGGATTTAAAATTCTTCAATGAATATCTATCAAGGGGTTTAAAAGTTGAAAGATTTTTTGTGTAATTGCCCCCACCTCCCGAAATTTTTAATTGTTCTGTTTCTTCAAATCTTAACATGCTTTTTTGATTTAAAATTCTTCAATGAATATCTATCAAGGGGTTTAAAAGTTTAAAGATTTATTGTGCAATTGCCCCACCCCCGAAATTTTTATTTTAAAATTCTTGATTTTTTTAATAGGTCCCTGTCCGCCTGATTTCATTTGCATGCCCGTTGGCTCGAATCAGTTTATTAAAGGGAAATTTAGGCTTGCTTCTTGCCCGTAATTTTCTCATGGCCTTCAAAACCCAGAGGCCGGGCAGGGCGAATACTCAAATTTTAAACTTGATTCATTGTATTTTCATTTAGGCAAAAATAATATGGGCTTTAAAATTAAGAGAAAAACTACTGATCACGTATCGAGACGCCGCCCACCCCCGAAATTTTTATTTTAAAATTCTTTATTTTTTTAATAGGTCCCTGTCCGCCTGATTTCATTTGCATGCCCGTTGGCTCGAATCAGTTTATTAAAGGGAATTAGCTTGCTTCTTGCCCGTAATTTTCTCATGGCCTTCAAAACCCAGAGGCCGGGCAGGGCGAATACTCAAATTTTAAACTTGATTCATTGTATTTTCATTTAGGCAAAAATAATATGGGCTTTAAAATTAAGAGAAAAACTACTGATCACGTATCGAGACGCCGCCCGCCAGGGCAAGTTGAGATGGGCGCGGCGAAGCCGCGCCTTTCAACTTGTATATATATATACATATATCTTTATATATATAATTCTTCTGTACGTGTGTATGTGACTGAACTCCTCCTAAACGACTGAACCAATTATGATGAAATTTTCTGTGGATGTTTGTGAGAATCCCGGACAGGTTTTGTTTTACAAATAACAATAAGTTAATGAGTAATTAACCGTTAAAATAAGAAAAAAATAAAAATTAGGAGAAATAGTTGCCATGGTAACAAAATATAAATATTTACCCATGTTTACGGTTTTTTTTTATTTATTTACATTTTGAATTCTAAAATATCGGCGTAAATTTTTTGTTTGTGTATCGGGAGAGTCCCGGAAACGATATGATTCACAGAAAATCTTAAGTTCATGAATAATTAACCGTTAAAATAAACTCTATATATAAAAATGAAAAGGGAAGGCGAGCCAGGGGGGTCCAGGGGGCGCAGCCCCCCGCTAGGCGGAAAGCCCCCGCCGAAGGCGGGGCTTTGCGTCTAGTATATATATATATATATATATATATATATATATATATATATATATATAATAGCTAGGAGGTTGAAATTTTATATTTAAGTTAGGCACCTCCGTGGGACGTTACACGAAGCTTTTGAACAAAATCGACCATAAAGTACTAGTACTTTACTAATGCACTTTTTCAGTTTTTTTTTTATTTTCTCAAAATTCGCTAAAACGATTTTGATTAAAATTCATAAATCAATTATTTTTTAGATGTTCTTTAAAATGTATATTCTCATTTTGTCATTGAAATATTCTGAAAACCACTTTACTCTTGTACTTCATAGGAATGATATGAGAAATGGTTGCCATGGTAAAAAAAAAATATAATTATAATAAATATTCTGCCATAAATTTTACATCATGAATTCTAATATTTAGGCGGAAATATATGTTGACACGAAAAATCTGGTGTGACAAGCACAGAACACAACTTTCGATTACCTAAGGTAAGAGAAAGTTGTATGCTGTCAGTCACACCAGATTTTTTACTAAAAAGTTTTAATTGGGTATAGGAAACTTTGCAGCCAAGGAATTAAATAAAAAAACTTTTTATTTAATTATTAACCGTCGACGTTTCGGTCGCAACTCACGACCTTCCTCAGGACGATTAATTGTTAGAATACAAGGTTTGCAGTATTATATTTAATTATCATTGAGATTATACAATATTTAATTGGGCTTTTTTTTTTTTAAACACACACTTTTTTCTCATTCACACGCACACTCACACACACATTCACACAGTCTTTCCGGCAACTCAGGCCATATAAGACTTTTTACGATAACCGTTATTGATAAATATACATATATGGGGTCCAGGCTTCTTATTTAAGCCATTTGGTATCCAATTGGCTTAAATAAAATCATCGGACTGCCTGGGGTCCGAACCCGCGACGTTTGGTATACGAGGTTAGCACGCTAACCTCTACGCCATGCCCCGAGGGCTAATTGGGCTTTATGTATAAAAAGTTTTAATAGAAATTATATATAAAGAAAATTCTCAAATTTTCAAAGTATTTATACGAAATGTATTCATTGTGATGTGTGGGTTCTTTTGAGTTCAAAAATTAATGTACAGTATTTTTTATACATTATGGAATGCAGGCAAAATATAAGTCAAAGAAGGATGAATGAAAAGAATCCTCACCGTTGAGGGAATGACACTAAAAAGTGTTTTTATATTTAAGTTAATAATTTCCATAAATATTAAGATGGAATGTGAACGTTAAAAAACGTTATTTGAATGTCGTATGAGTGCTATTTAAAGTTTTGCACTCTCTTGGGTAAAGATTAAATCAAAGTCAGAATTAGATTAAAAATTATTCCTTTTTTTTTAGCGTTAAATCAGTTAATTTTTAGATGGGGTATCACCATCCAAAACTATTGAAAGTTAACCCCCAGAAACATGGATTGGGCCAGAAAAGAATAGTTTGGGAAATACTATGTCCTCGACATGAATATTTTTTATTTGAAATACCAGGTATATATCGATGGTTTTCAATGAAATACTTCGATCGCAAAGGAGGTGGGGGTGGGGAAGGATATTTATTTTTTCTCCAAGAATTTAAACTAAATAATTCGTAACTCAACCTCATTTGACGAATGGTTTTTAATCCGAAATTATTACATCGATCTTTCACTAGAATTCCGCTCTAAAGGTCATTAAATATTAAAGAAAATTCTTTTTTTGTTTAGCCACCAGCCTGCCAGGCTTCACTTATAGGCAGGCTTTCTTTTATGAAAAATAAACGAACAAATCACGTGACAGATAAAAGCGCTAAAAATTCCAAGAATTAAATTAATTACTTTAGGTATAGAAAATGTAATGTGCATTGAAGAGTTTGTAAATAGAAAACTTTCTCTTGTTGAGTTTTGCAGAGTTTTTACTTTCTCTTACCTCTATATATATGTTAATATATATAGAGAGAAAGTATTGAATTCATGTCAAAAATTCGATGTCGAGATTTTAATGGATATAGCCTACACGTTTTGAGGTCCCCTGAATCCAAAAACGTGGTTTTCGCGATATGGCCTGTCTGTCTGTGAACAAAATATTTCAAGAACGAGAAGAGCTAGGAGGTTGAAATTTTATATTTAAGTTAAGAATTTCCATAAATATAAATGTGAAAAAAACATAACCTGGCTCATTGTTAACAATCGGCTTCCAACACGCTATTGAATTTCGAAGCGTCAACTGTTCATGTTGTTACCAACCTAACAAAGTTGTTTATGAACAACGCCGAGTTTAGCGGTAGTTTAAAAATGAGGGTTCGGACATTTGCCCCGCGCGGATCTTTGCTCCACCTTATATACATAAATATTTATAAAATAAATATTCTAATGAGTTTAAAAATTAGTGAGAGTTTGCCGCAGATGTGCCCGAGTTAGTTGGAGGAAGGTCCAGGGGCCAAATATTCCCTGATAAGTCGCGAATCCAGTTAGCTATATAATGCAGAAAAAAAGCCCTCGTGGCCTGATGTAGGGGTTAGCGTGCTAACCTCGTATACCAAAAGTTGCGGGTTGGACCCCAGGCAGTCCGATGATTTTATTTAAGCCATTTGGATACCAAATGGCTTAAATAAGAATGCCTGAATTCCCAATATGTATAATAATCAATAACGGATATCGTAAAAGTCATATATGGCCCGAGTTGCCGAAAGGACTGTGTGCATGTGTGTGCGAGTGCGAGTGTAAATGGGAAAAAAGTGTGAGTTGAAAATTTGTATTTTTTTTTATTTTTACTATAGTTTGGAAAAAGTTTCATCGTTTGGAACATCAAGTACAAGAAGAGAAATCTCTATCACTGTGCGTCGATCTTAAAATATTATTTTGTTTCGTCCTCAAAATTGTTTGAAATACACTTTACTCTTGTACTTAATAGTAGAGATAGGCTAAATGCTTGCCATGGTATCAAAATATAAATTTTTTCCCATGTTTATAATGCTAATATATCGCCGGAAACTAATATATCTCGACACGACAAAATCTGGTGTGACAAGCACAAAACACACACTACCGAAGATAAGAGAAAGTTGTGTGGTGTGTGACCAGATATTTTAATAAGTGCACTTGATAATAATTCTGTTTTTTGTAGCGATGAAGAAGTTTTATTTAACTTCCCTGCCAACTAAAAGTTGGACTGCCCGCGTTTTGAAAACAAATTGAATGTTTATATATTGGTAATAAAAATGTTAAGTATCGTTATTAAAAAAAAAATCAAATTAAAAATCCATCACTTTGAAAACTCGTTTTTTTGTTTAATTAAACAAATGTTTTTTTTTTTTTTTTGTTTCTCTAACTGGAAAAAGCTTATCTTGATTAACGTCAAAACTTCAATTTTTTTTTTTTTTTTTTTTTTTTTTTAAATAAAAAGTAGGTCTATAGAAAAAAAAATCCGATAAAGGAACGAATTCGCTGAAATCGCAAACTACATACTGATATTGGTGTATTTAAACAGATATGTTTGGTGAATATCGACAATCTACATATGCAGAAAAGTTAGTATGTAATTCAGATAACGACAAATTTTAAATATTTTTTTTTTTTATTCTGGAAAAAGATAAACCCTTTGCTCTGATTTTTTGGTTTAATTTGGGTGTTTAACGACAAATTCTTGCCTTATTCTTGAAAATCACACTATTCTATACTCTATATACTCGGCATAAAGGAAAAGGTAGGGTGATATGGCCGTCTTAGGCTTGGTACAGTGAGCCCCCACCTGGGAGCTTAAGTATATGGTATATAGTGAAATAAAATCTGGCACAGATGATTTAATTTTACCTTTTCAAATTATTTCACTACATACCATATACTTAAGCCTCTAGATATTATGTGGGGACTTAATTGTAGCGCTCACTGTACAAACATATTGGCAATTTATTGGGAAATCATAGAAATAGCTGCATTTAGAGGAACGTATGCATCACGAGGCAGTAGTTGACTGGCCAACTGCAAGTGCTCCAAGAACCGCTTTAAAAAAAAGCGGTTTGGAGGGCCTCATTATTTGTATCAGTGAGTTTTCATTATTTTAAATTTTTTTTTCAAAAAATATTACAAAAAAATTAGTGGGAAGTGTGAGGATATTGTTTTTCACTAACGAATGCATCAATATTAACCTTAGTACTCATATGTTGTTGATAAACGAAGCAGCTGTGTAATTGACTTATTAGAGAGGTAACATCTACATTTTGACTATAAATTTCCGATCCCTGTTCAAACCCTTGGCGTGCGGGATTTTTCATTAAATAAAAATATTTATTTAAGTTAATGTAAACAAATCCTCAAGCAAGCCCTGGATTGGAATATAGGATCCCACCACAGGCAACTCTACGATGA
This sequence comes from Euborellia annulipes, assembly GCA_023213315.1. Taxonomy (NCBI): domain Eukaryota; kingdom Metazoa; phylum Arthropoda; class Insecta; order Dermaptera; family Anisolabididae; genus Euborellia; species Euborellia annulipes. The sequence goes on along the minus strand of JAKCPI010016725.1, from coordinate 24,028 downwards.
GAGGGAGTTGCTGTGACATCCCGTCCTGTGGAAGGGACGTAAAGAAGGTTCCCTCTCAGTGATGCATTGGGAGTCACGCCGGTGCTGAGGGAGTCCCTCCTCAAACTAGGACATCCTCCATAGCATAGAAGAGGTTGGATATAAGGAGCCGGTTGGAACCAGAAATAAGGATTAGTTCACTAGCTAGAGACGAACGCAGGAGGAGGAGTTAGAGATAGGAAATGATGTAACTTCACGGGGTGCCGGTAGATGGCTACGGCCAGAGGCAGGTTGGCTTTGAGGTGTGTGTCTTCGTGCACGAAAGCACCTCGGGGAAATAAACGGGGATCCCGATAGTAATTTCAGATAATAATAATAATAATAATAAGTCAGTGTAAGCCCTAAGTTTCGCGAGTTGGGGTATCGTTCTTCTGGCAGCTACTTGAAAAAATTCAATCCAGTTTCAGTTCTTCCTTACGTAAAAGTCTAATAGTTTAAATTTGTGCTAGCCAGGTAAAACAGTAGTTGGGAATTTTGCAAAATAGCATAAAGGCAATTTATACATTTAGAGGCTCACTCAGCGGCCTGATGTTGGGCAGCCCTGTCTTAAATGAATAATTATTGCTTTTTGAAAAGAGCTTAACTTCCAAGTTGAGTTTTTGAAATTTTTCGATCCATTGTTTGTTATTAGGAAGAACTCAATGTCATATTTATCCACTAAAAGTGTAAAGGTACAAAATGACGATTTCAAAGTTTCTATTGTTAAATGAAACTTCTTATTGTATTATGTAATAGCCTGAAAAAACGTAAATAAACAAGGCTTTGTTTATATGCGAAAATTTTTTCTCTCCCAGAAATATTTGAATTCTAGTCAGTTTAAGTGTTATACCTAATTAAAGTTGATATTTTTATTAATAGTTGGCCGTTAATTTGAAGTTGGACAATAAGTTTTTCCTTTTTAATCATATCAAGTAAAGAAGAACGAAGAATTTCTTAGTAGCAGCTTGCGGATGGGGGAGCCCGTGGCCGGCGGGACACCGCACCTGTCGGAGGGATCTTCTTTCTCGGCGGTGATAAGAGACTCGTTAGTGTTAATTAATGAAGATTATGCGTTCAATCAAGAGAAAAGTGAATATGCATCAGCGAAGAGATTGAAGACATCAAAGAGTAATGAAAATGAAGAAGTGGGTGACGAAAATGAAGATGTGGATATGACTGCAAGTAAGCAAGACTTCAACCAGTCTTCTAATATAACATTAAAAGACAATTTAAATAATTCTTTAAATCATGATATGTCGCCTAATATCATTAATACATTACCTTCATTGCAAACAAACACTGCTAATGCAGTCATTAATTCTTCACCTTCATCTCAATCAAATACTGATAGCACGTTTGCACAAAAATGCGCTAATAATAGATATGCCTCTCAGGATAGGGGTCCATTTTCCCTCTATGTAGAGGCACTAAATCGTAACAGATTGCATGCCATGGCCATTGGCAAGCTGTTAAGAAATAATTTTAGTAATTTTTATTCTAGAATAGTTCTAATTAAGAGTATAGGTTTTAATCGTGTTAAAATAGTTATAAATGGTTCTTTTGACGAAGCAAATGAATTGTTGGAAAGTGCTATTTGGTTGTCGAATAATTTGATTTGCTTTATTCCTGGTTTTTTTCTGTTTAAAAAAGGAGTAGTGCGGAATGTAGATTCAACTCTAAGCGAGGGCGAGATTGTAGAATTTGCGGAATCTGACTGCGAAGTTATTGAGGCAAGGAGAATATTTAAATTTAAAGAATTGAGCGATAAAAGTAGGATACGAGTCCCAACCCCGGTTATAATAATCTCCTTTCGGGGGCAAGTTCTACCATGTGACGTAAAAATCCTGGGAGTTAGGTGCAGGGTCGAGCAATATCAGCAAAGAATAGTTCAGTGTTATTCTTGTTTACGTTACGGCCATTCCAATAGGGTGTGTAAGAACAAAATACGATGTGAATTGTGCTCCGGAGAGCACTTGTCAAGGGCTTGTCAGGGAAATTCGATTAGTTGCGTTTTCTGTGGTCAAGGCCACAAATCTACAGACTCGGTAAATTGTCCTGAGTATGCTCGCCAGCAAAATATTAAATTATTAATGTCGTCACAAAGTATTTCTTTTTTAGAAGCTAATGCGCTTTGCCCTAAAACGTACGTAAGGAAGGCCATTAATAAAATTCAATCTCAGCGCTATACGGCACCCATGGAGCCTAATCTAGCTAATTTCCCTCCCCTCCCATCTTCGCAGCCTCAACAGGCGTGCGAAGATCTTAACTACGCCATGTCCCAGAATCAATTTATAAATAATTTTGCTTCTGTAGCTGCTTCTCAAACTCCTTCTCAGCAAATCCACGAAAATTTAAGCTTTACCCTATCTCAAGAAAGTAGTCGAAGTAGGCATGCCCCTCGTTTTATCGAGAGCCGAAGTAAACAAAGTACTCCCGCTGAAAGTATTTACACGAATCAGGAGAATATATCAAACTCTCTAAATATCCCTTCAGGGCCTATTTCTGATAGTCCGGTGTACCGGAGCAATATATTGAATAATGGAAATTTGAAAGACTTCATTTTAGAAATAATTATAAAAATAATTTCTGGTATTGTCCCTACTCTCTCTCAGGAGATATCATCTCCGGCAACAAAAATAATGATATGCAAATTATTAAACGATACTTTACCGAGTTGTACGTTTACTTCTGATAATTTTGGGAGTAGTACTTCTCGGTAATTGACGTAAGATTATCTACCCGCAATATTTTGGAAAATATATTTATTTATTTATTTTATATTTATATTTATATCTAATAGTAATAAGAAAATAAGGTCAGGTAAATTTTTAATCACTTAATCCCTATATTAAAATAATACAAAAAAAAAAGAAACTATGGATACACTAAAAATAATTCAGTGGAATGCAAGGTCGCTTAACGCAAATAAAGGAAATTTAGAGGTGGTTATAAGGGATTTAGGTATTTTAATTGTAGCTGTCTCGGAATCGTGGCTCAAACCGTCTCAGGAATTTAGATTAAGAGGATTCTCGTCAATTAGAGCAGATAGGCAAGATGGAAAAGGGGGTTCGATAATTATGGTAAATAATTTGCTCACGTTCAGCCCTTTACAAACTTATAGCAACGAGTTTATACAAATTAGTGCAGTTAAGATTTCTCTACCAAACTTGGCTTTTACCATATTGTCTGTGTACTGTAGCCCAAATCATTACATTAGTTACTCGGAGTGGATCAATCTGCTTCAGCCTTACTCGCAGCCGCTCCTGCTTCTTGGGGATTTCAACTCACATTCTTTTGAATGGGGTTGTAATTTCCAGGATAGGCAAGGTGAGGTTCTTGTAAATATTGCTGAAGACCTAAATCTCATATCTCTTAATGATGGCACAGCTACAAGGCTAGCATTCAATATGAATACTCCATCAATTGTGGATGTAACTTTCTGCTCCTATCGCCTAGCCACAATTTTTAATTGGACGGTATTAGATGATACGTTAGGGTCAGATCATTTCCCCATACTTATTACCTCGTGTTCCTTCTCGCCTACAATTATAAATATAAATAACTATACCCCAAATTTTAAAACCAAAATGGCGGATTGGGGACTGTACCAGTTATTAATAAACCAAAAGATTGTAAATGCCCCAATATATTACAATTTAGAAGCTAAATACAATTTTTTTATATCAACGATAATCTCGGCAGCAAATATGTCTATTCCTATCTCTAAACCTCCATCAGGGAAGTATCCGCAGGTCCCTTGGTGGTCCGAAGAGTGTAGAGTGGCAATCCATAATAAAAAATTGGCCCATAGAAAATTCAAAAACAACCCTATTTTAGATAACTATCTCGATTTAAGGAAAATGCAAGCGGTGGTCAAAAGAGTAATCAAAGATGCCAAAAAATCTTCCTGGATGGACTTTTGTGCTTCGATTAATCGGAATAATTCCGCAAATGAAGTGTGGGCAAAAATTAAAAAAATACAGGGTAATAGAGTAGCGTATAGGAATTTACCTTCTGAAGAAATTTTAGAGAGATTTCTGAATAAGCTCGCGCCGCCATCTGTTCCTCAAGATAAATTTAGTATCCCCACTTCTAACAATGACTCGGATGATATACTTTATCTAAATTTTTCTCTAGAGGAATTGAGTAAAGCTCTTTGCGAAACTAAAAGGGACACGTCACCAGGTATAGACCGAATATCATACCCCATGATTAAACACCTCCCCAGAAACGCGAAAGTTTATTTGCTACAGATTTATAATGAGATCAAAAATTCGGATTTTATTCCTCAATCATGGAAGACACAATTAGTCGTTCCAATATTGAAACCTGGCAAGAGTAGAGAGAGCGAGGACTCATATCGCCCAATAGCGCTTTCACCCTGCCTCCTCAAAATATTTGAAAGATTAATTAAATTTAGAATTGAAAATATGCTCGAGACTTCATACCAACTCCCTTATTTCTCGTTCGGTTTCCGTAGTTTTTCTTCCACTATGGATAATTTAGCACTTCTGGTCAATAATATTCAGGAGGCTATGGCCGCCAAAATGTACACCTCTGCTGCATTTATAGATATACAAGGAGCGTATGATAATGTTAACATACACACCCTGTGTCAAAAGCTCCTAAATCTAGGGATTGGCAAAATTACGACGAAAATTATTTTTAACCTACTATTTGGGAGGCAAATTTTTATAAAAACCAATCCGATCCAAAACAGCCTATCGAGAAATATTTACAGAGGAATACCTCAGGGATCAATTTTGAGCCCAATTTTATTTGTTTGCTATACTCAGGATATTGGGTCTATCTCTCATGAATCAAAAATACTCCAATATGCTGATGATTTGGTGGTCTATTCTTCCTCGAATGATTTAAACACGAGCATTATTAATCTGGATGTGTCAATGTTCTCGTTAATTGAATACCTAGATGCTAACAGTTTGACAATCTCGCCATCGAAGTCAGCGGTATGCATATTTGCCACGAGAAGAATTCCATTGTGGACAAATATCTCCCTGGCTAATGTAGACTTTCCAATAGTATCGAACGTACGGTACCTAGGTCTAATATTAGATACAAAACTTTTATGGAAAGCACACTATTTTAGTATTAGAACCAAGTGTATCAAGTACCTAAAAATAATGAGAATGATTGCAAACTTCGCATGGGGGTCTGACCCACAAACCCTAATTAATTTTTATAGGGCTACTATACGCTCTCTATTAGATTATGGGTCCTTTTTATTCAGGGCTGCTTGTCAGACTGTACGAACATCGATTGACAGGATACAGTTCCAGGCGATTCGTATTGCAATGGGTTATATGCGCTCCTCCCCCTGCAACGCTATCCTCGTTGAAGCTAATGATCCGCCTTTAGAGTTTAGAACTAAAATGCTTGCCACAAAATTTATACTCAAGCGTTCAGCAAGATTTTATCACCCGGTCATTGAATCCCTGTCGTCTTTGGAAAATAAATATTTTTCTTCTAGCTTTTGGAATTACAAACCTCTCCCGCCGTTAGTAGAGGCTTGGATTAAAATACAAAGATTGAATATTGGACAGGAGAAATTTTCTTTACCGCCATCATTTTCAATAACTCCCGGTCTATTGAATATGCATTTAGATGTAGAGGTATCCAGTCCTATAAATAATAATTATGAGGCTATTATCTTTACTGACGGGTCCAAAAATTCCAGGAGTGTGGGATGCGCTTTCTATGATCAGGCAAATGCAGCATTTGGTCTTCTTAAATTACCACCAGCCGCTTCAGTTTTTACAGCTGAACTTAAAGCTATCCATGAATCGTTAGTGTATGCAGTCTCTCATTCCTTTCAAAACACCTTAATAGTATCCGACTCTCAAAGCGCCTTACAAGCCATAGCCAATTTTAAATATAAAAAATCTTATAACAAACTCATACTAGACATCATTCAGTTAATAGAAAAGGCGCATCGCAAGCACATGAATATCTCCATAAGATGGGTTCGGGCTCATAAAAACTGTCAGGGGAACCTAATCGCGGACTATCTGGCGAAAAGGGCATCATTAAATGGTTTGGAATTCAATTTGTCCCTGCCTTGGCAAGATGTATTTTCACTTATAAAAAGGTCACTTAAAAAGGATTGGGCGAATTCCTGGGCTCATTCTTCGACGATTACTGGCTCATATCTCCATAAATTAAAACCATTTCTTGGAGCGCCGTGGTTTAGTTTTCTTCCCCTTTTGCCAAGGTCAGCCATTACCATGGTAAATAGGCTGAGAATGAACCACACTAGAGCACAAGCGCATCTTGCAAGATTCAATATAATTCCGCAATCTCAGTCCTTATGTTCCTGCTCCGTTGCTCCGGCCAGTCCTTTCCATATAATTGTTCAATGCCCGCAATATAACAGTCAAAGGAAGAAATTTCTAGAAAAAATTATTCCTAATTTTAGAGACCCCCCTTCATTCGAAAAATTCCTAAAAAGTCCTGATTATGTTCATATTTTAGCACTGAACACATTTTGCAATAGATCCAAAATTACGCTTTAGAGTCTTATTGTTTGTATTACCGTATATATTGATATGTAGCTTTCGTTTTATTTCAATTTTGTTTTGAAGTTATTTTGCTTTGATTTATTTTGTTTCTAATGTTGGTTTTGTTTGGAGCCCATGTATTTTTGGAGGTCTTGTTTTGATGATATTTTATTTTGAGGACACTCTGTATTTTGGGGAAATTTTTTTTTTTTTTTTTTTTTTTTTTTTATGTTTGTCTGAACGTTATTTTATTTTGATTTTGTTTAATTTTTGCTTTGGTTTTGATAATATTTCATTTTGATCTTTGTTTGTATTTTGATGATCTTTTATTTGGATTTTTGCCTTTGTTTTGATGCTATTTGGATTTTATTTTATTTTCTTTTGTATTGATGTTATATTACCTTGAATTTTGTTTTGTATTAATGCCATTTGAATTGTTATTTTGATGCTGTATCAGTCAGATTGTTTGTCCTGTGTTGTGGTGTTATTGTATTTTGATTTTTGCTTTTGTTTGTATGCTCTATTATTTTTATTTATTTATCTTTTTATTTATTTTATTTTTTTCTCTCTTCCCGTTCTCATTGCATCGCTTTACTCATGTCATCCGCCCACATAACCAATAATTATATTATTTTGAAATGTAAAAAACAAAAAAAAAAAAAAAAATTGTATTGTTAACAAACAAATGTAAATGTAAATAAAAATGGGGCTGGATGGCTTCTGCCGCAGCCGATAATAAATAAAAAAAAAAAAAAAAAATGTAATAGCCTGATTTGTAATCTTTTGTTTTGTTTTTTCTTCTATATTATGTATTTTTTGTATAATGGTTTTTTGGCTGGATGGCCAACAGCTAAAAGCCAATAATTAAGAAAAAAAAAAATTCTTTATTACACAACGTTTCAGTCAATTATATTGTGCCATCTTCAGTTGTATGAATTTATATAAATAATTATTTACAATGTCGTTAATTTACTAAATAATAGAATAGATTTGTTGAAAAAATATTTTTTTTAATCTAATATTTAGTTAATTGGACCCTGTTACGCATTAGTGTGCAAAGCGCCAAAAAATTAAAAATTGAGTTAAGCACGGAATATTGTTTCAAATGCTATAATTAAAAGTATTTTTTATGAAATATGCGGTGGGCCCACGGGGCGTGTTAGAGGTTAGCGTGCTACTTCATATACCAAACGTCGCGGGTTCGGACCCCAGGCAGTCCGATGATTTTATTTAGCCATCTATACCAGATGCTTAAATAAATCCTGGACCCTAATATATAAAATTCATAAATAACGGTTATCGTCTAAAGTCTAATGGCCTGAGCTCCGAAAAGACAGGAATGTGTGTGAGTGGAGTGGAATGAAAAATATGTCCTAAAAAAATTTATTAGGAGAAATGGTTGCCATGGTAACCGAATTTAAATCTTTTTCTCTTTTTTAGATTAAAAATCAATTATTATTTAAATTCCCATTTTTTTTTATTTTATTTCTGTCTTTAATTGTTTCGTAGAAAACATATCTCTCTCTCTCTCTCTCTCACTTGCAAACATTATCGTCTGTCTCTACTCTTTTTAAATTCCCTTTCCACCTTATCTTCGCATAGGAACAATGTTAATTTCCTATAGGGATTTGTATGTTAATTTCGATTCAAAAGGGGGTCCCCTTTGGAACTTTTTAGGCATTTAAAATTTGTTTTTCCAATTCTTATGAAATTTTGTATTTATTTAGGATCCTCTATTGTGTATAAAATGTCCAAATATGAGATTAAAATTTTGAAAAATAACCAGTTTATTTCAAGCAGTCAACATTTAAAATGCAAGTTTGAAACTAAGGTGCTATGGGAAGCCAGTCACACCAGATTTTTTTATATATTGCAAGGACAAGCAGGTCATGAAATAGGGTATTCATTGTCCTCAAACAAACAGGGGATTCCATATTAGTGCGTTCTCCTCTACTCTAATTCTCCCGATAATGTCATTAAACTTGCAACGAAATAGACAATTCCAAACTCCCTTTGTTCCTATGATTTAATTATCGTGTCACTCACTATTTACCGAAAACTTCAAATGTTCAAATATTCCAAAACTGAGTTCGGAGAGAGAGAGAGAGAGAGAGAGAGAGAGAGAGAGAGAGTAGAGAGGCCTTTCCTAATTTAAAAACCTGGTGTGACTGGTCTCAAAGGACCCAACTTTCTCCACGCTAATTAAAATATGTGTTCTGTGCTTGTCCAGTGTTGTGTAGACAAAAATTTAGTTTCCAACAGTACGGTACATTTGAATTTCAAGATGTAAAATTTATAAGTATGGGAAAATATTTATATTTTGTTACCATGGCAACCATTTCTCCTATCTTCCATATGAAATACAAGAGTAAAGTGGTCTTCAGAAGATTTCAATTGCAAAATGAGAATATACATTTTAAAGAGCATCTAAAAAATAAAATGATTTTTGAATTAAAAAAAAATCGTTGGAGCAAATTTTGAGAAAATCGAAAAAAAAACTGAAAAAGTACATCAGTAAAGTACTAGTACTCTTTGGCCGATTTTGATTAAAAGCTTATTTTTCTGGTCCCGGGGGGTGTTTAACTTAAATATAAAATTTCAGCCTGCAGGCTGAAATTTTATATTAGTTCAATGTAAAGGAATTGAGCTATCATGATAGCTCAATTCCTTCAATTGAACACACCCACCCACAGACAGACCATGTCGCGAAAACCACATGGAAACCGTCAATCAAAGTTATAGTACATGAAATCAACTTAATATTATTTATTTTGTTGTCTTTTCGAAATCACACTGATCCTCATCTTCATTAACAGGAATAATATCTAAAAATTAAATTAAATTTTATTTTGACATCTACGAATTCAGAGAAAATTTTTGTAGGTTATGAAATACTTGTATTAAATTTCAACAACTAGAATATAAGTGTATATAAATTTGAAATAATTTAAATAGTACTAAACAATAGTTATGCTGATGTTCATAATTGAAAATACTTAAACGCAGCAATTAATATCTCAAACGTATAGTTGTTTACGATGTCTTCACTTCCTTCATAATTTATTAAATTAAAAATAATTTCTTTTCATTAATATAAATTTCAAATCCAATTAACCATAATTAAATAAAATTACTCCGCTTCATTAATAAAAAAAAAAAATACGTTCTCTTTTAATTAATTCATGTTTGAGATTTTTTTTTTCTTCTAAATTAAATACGGAGTCTCCTGTTAGGATGAATCATCTACTGATCGTTCTTTTTTTTTTTTTAATTCCAACTTCATTCAATGATAAAGAGATCCTCTCTCTCTCTCTCTATTTATCTCGTCTTTTCTCTTTCGTTTTGCCTTCAGCGGAATAACATTCACTTATGACTCATTGGCAAATTTAATTCTAAAATCAATCATCAATTTCAGGTATATATAGGGAAAAAAAAAATTCCGCAAAAATCGTTCATCATTATAGTTATCGTGTATTTATTTTTCGTATATAATGTAAAAAGTTAGAAAAAGAAAGAGCATTGTCTAAATTCTAAAAGTAGAAAAAAAAGTACTGGAGATAAAAGTTTTAAATATTGTCGCGAAGTGGTCCAAGAGTTTCGTCAAAGAGATGCCAAATAAATAAAAATTGATTCGCTATTTTCACCTCCACTAAGGAAGGACTTTGATCTTTTGTGAATAGAAATTTCAAAAGTTTGAGAAGCCATCGATAATTGAATTTCTTTCTACTACTCTAGTGCATGTACGAATCAATGAATTTGTAAAGAGTCGAGTGTCCAGAGCAGCATAAATGACTTTTTTTATACCATTTGGTACGGTGGCGGATCCAGAGGGTGTTTCTCGGGGGGGGGGGGGGGTAATCTAGGAGTGACTGATCGCACAGCACACATTTTTTTCTTAATTTTGGTAATTTAAATGCGCATTCTGTACTTGTTTGCCAGAATATAAATACAAATCAAATTTTTAAGTATTAATTTTTAAAATTTTACATTAAAAATACATTTTTTTCCGAAAAAAAGTCATTTTTTAGAATCTCAGGGGGTAATTACCCCCCTTTACCCCCCCCCCTTGTATCCGCCCTTGATTTGGTATCCAATTGGCTTAAATAAAATCATCCGACTGCCTGGGATCCGAACCCACGATCCTCGGTATAGAAGGCAGGCGCGCTACCAACTACACCAAGCCCAAGGACAGCTTAAAATTAAAAGATATAAGACCAAATGGCTTAAATAAGGAATAAAAAACACTTACATGTCTTGTTAAATATATCTATGACTCAGTTAAAGTCCGGAATCGAGGGTATTTTGAATACTATTATCTTATTCAAATAATAGATCTCGAAAAATATTTAGCTATAACTTAACCCCGCTGCCCTCTGGGCTTTGCTGCTTACAGTGGTGTGTTAGAGCAGATCCAGATATCTGTCCCTCTACTGGTTAACCAAGCGGCGCATAGGTGGAAAATTTTTCTTTAAAGTTTTTCACGTTTTCGTTACGAGTTAGTAACTTGCGCGACTAACTGCATATAAGGGGAAGTGAGTTTTATTGGTGCAGGTCGAGGGTCCGGTGGCCTGGTGCAATGGATAGCACGCCTATGCCCCGGAAAGGCGGAGATCCTGGGTTCGATTCCCGGGGGCCATGGGATGTTTGGCCTCATCAATAAAAAACACTCACATGTCTTGTTAAATAAGGATGCCTGGACCACCAGTCCAGCCAAAAAGACTGTGTATGTGTGGAAAAAAATTGTGTTAAAAAAAAAAATTAAGGGAATAGATAATTAATTGATATTCATAGGGAAAAAATTAATAGAGTTTACTAAAAAAAGAACAAAAATCAAAGAAAAAAAATCTGCTGTGACTGGCGCACAGCACACAACTTTCTCTTACCTTCAGTAATCGTAAGTTGTGTTCTGTGATTGTCACACCAGATTTTTTTGTGTAGACATATATTTAAAATATATTTAAATTCCGCTGGTATATTAGAATTCAAGATGTAAAATTTTCAAGTGTGGGAAAATATCTCATATTTTGTTACCATGGTAACCATTTCTCCTATCTTTTCTATGGAGTTCAAGAGTAAAAGTGGTCTTCAGAAGATTTCAATGACAAAAGGGAGAATATATTGATATATATAAGTATGATATTTTAAAAGAGGAATCTAAAAAATAATTGATTTTTGAATTAAAAAAAAATCGTTGGAGCGAATTTAGAGAAAATCGAAAAAAACTGAAAAAGTGCATCAGTAAAGTACTCGTACTCTTTGGTCGATTTTGTTCAAAAGTTTCGTGTCACGTCCCATGGGAGTGCCTAACTTAAATATAAAATTTCAACTTCCTAGCTCTTTTTGTTCTTGAGATATTTTGTTCACAGACACACACACACACACAGACAGACACACAGAGACAGACCATGTCACGAAAACGACTTTTTTGGATTCAGGGGACCTCAAAACGTGTATATCCATCAAAATCTCGACATCGAATTTTTGATATGAATCAATACTTTCTCTCTCTATATATTAACATATATATAGAGGTAAGAGAAAGAAAAAAGGGATAGAAAAGGACAAAAGATTGTCACAAAAATATAATAGTCTGAAGATCATTCCAATCTAGAATCGAAACGTCACTTTTGTTTTCATTCAAGATTGAGCGAGAAAAAAGATCCATTTTTGATATTTGCTTCATAAAAATCTGGTGTGACTGGCGCACAGCACACAACTTTCTCTTACCTTCGGTAATCGAAAGTTGTGTTCTGTGCTTGTCACACCAGATTTTTTGTGTCGACATATATTTAGTTCCCGACAGTAGGGGACATTTGAATTCAGATGTAAAATTTATAAGTATGGGAAAATATTTATATTTTGTTACCATGGCAACCATTTCTCCTATCCTTCCTATGAAGAACAAGAGTAAAGTGGTCTTCAGAAGATTTCAATTGCAAAATGAAAATATACATTTTAAAGAGCATCCTAAAAAATAATTGATTTTTGAATTTTAAAAAAAATCGTTGGAGCAAATTTTGAGAAAATCAAAAAAACGAAAAAGTACATCAGTAAAGTACTAGTACTCTTTTGGCCGATTTTGATTAAAAGCTTATTTTTCCGGTCCCAGGGGGTGTTTAACTTAAATATAAAATTTCAGCCTCATAGCTCAATTCCTTCATGCTTAAATATTGAAACACCCTCCCACCCACACCCACACACAGACAGACCATGTCGCGAAAACCACTTTTTTGGACTCAGGGGACCTCAAAACGTGAAGATCCATCAAAATCTCGACATCGAATTTTTGACATGAATCAATACTTTCTCTCTATATATATATTACATATATACATAGGTAAGGAAAGCAAAATAAAATTATTATACAGTATTAGATTATTAAAAGGTTAGAGTAGAGATAAATAATAAAAACCTTGCCAAATACTCTTAGGGTCAGGAATATTTTTTTAAATAAATTTTTCCCCATTAATTGTAATTTATTTTATTTAGTAATTAATTTAACTAATAGAAAAATTTCAACGTTTCGGCCACTCTTTAAGCAGTTGTATTTAAATCATGTGTTGTACGTAAATGCAGATGCAGATCACAGAATCTATGATATTGATTCAATTGGAACAATGTAAATTTGTGTATGTACCACAAGAGAAAAGATATTGGACAATATGGGGCTACCTGGCATTTGAGTTTATATGGTACAAATTTATGCATTTTACAGCTGTACGTACAGCAGGTATATTTCTGTAAATGCATAAATTTGTACTAGAGTGAACGGATAAAACTGCTTTGGCTATTTTTATATAGGTAATAAAATTGATTAAAATAATCAAACTGCTTTATTATTTACACTTTACTTCAAATTAAATGAAAATTAAAAGGGGGCGAAAACCTCCATAAAGGGGTGATGGGCCACAAAAGGTTCTATATTATTTATAATTATCCAGAAAACTTCAAAATTCATCTATTGACTTATTCCAAATAAAATATCCTTTAAAGAAATCACAATTCCGAGGCAATTATTTTTTTAAGTGACTACATATAGCAGATCCAATAATAATGAAATTTATCTTGTGACAAAACAAGTTTTTATCTGCTTCGTTAAATTCATTTCGTTTCTACGAAATCTATTTTAAAGGGGGGGGGGGGTCCCATTTTAATATATTCAATGTGAAGGAACGTCATTAAAGAGAGTTAATCTATTTTCAATTAAGTTTTCCAATTACAATTAAGCGCCAGGAGATAGGGAGAGAGAGTAGCTACGTACATACGTTCATTTCAAAGAAGAAACGACTCGGTCACCTCTCTTTTCTCTTCTCTCGGCTTACCTGGAACAACACAACAGAGAATTAATGAAAAAAAAAAAGAAAATTACAAAGAAAATAGGTTAAAATGTGATGTGACCAGCATATAAGAGCAAAAATTAAAGAAGATGTTTCTTTAATTAAAAGAATTGATTGACATATAAATGTTATATGAAAAGTAGGAACCGACCGAATATTCGGTTTCGGCCAAAAAGTACCGACACCTGAGTCTGAAAAGATGGGATGAGACTCGCATGCAAAAAAAAAAGGTCAAATGATTGCGGAAAAGGTGCGGAAAAAATTTAGTCTCCCTAAAAAAAAGGTAAAATGATTTTCACCGGAGGGAAAATAATTTTCCGCAGGTCGGAAAAAATTTCAAAAAAAAAAAAAAAGGTAAAATGATATGAATTTTTCTATTGGAAATACAAGTTTGAACTAAGATTGAGGCCGAAATTCGGTTTCGGGTTCGGCTGAAAATCTTGTTTCGGTCAGACTCTAATGAAAAGTAAGAAACGATAAAGTTATTTGAATTTATCAGAGTTTCAGGGGTCTTCAGGACTGTAAGGTGCAAGCCCCTTTGATAATGTTTTTTTTCAGAGTCCCCCATCCAGCGGCGTAACTAGACTTTGAGGACGGGGGGGAGGGGGCGAAGCCCAACTGGGGCGCCGATTTTCGTTCGAGCTTTTTTTTTTAATTAGTATTCGAATCTCGTTAGAGTTTTTTTTTTTTTTTGTAATTTTTCTCCGGATTTGTGATATAAAATGAATTTATTATGAAATTTCAAAAAAAAAAAAAGTCGGATGCGCTAGGGAGCCTATGTGGGTATCGAGGGACTTGACAGGCTTGATGCGCCTGGGGCGGGGGGGGCGAGCGCCCCCTTCGTCCCTACCTGGATAACCTGGATACGCTACTGCCCCCATCTTAATTTTACTTGCCACCTGTCGCGAATTTAAAACAGCTATTGCCACGAATATATTTAAACGTGTAATATTATATTAGAGTCGTAGGATAGGATATGACCCCTATCCTATTTCTGAGTTTAAAATGAAGAGTGATTCAATTAAAACGCATACTTTTTAAGCCATTTGGATACCAAAAGAGTTAAATAAGAATTAAATTTAAGGATTGCGGTGTGGGTTTCAAGTGACAACATTTTGAACAAAGGTTGTATTTATGTGAAATATATCGAGTATTTAAATTTGTGTTAAATTAATCTGGAGTGATTGGTCGCACGGCACACATTTTTTTTCTTAATTTCGGTAATTTAAAGGCGCATTCTGTACTTGTTTGCCAGAATATAAATACAAATCAAATTTTTAAGTATTAATTTTTAAAATTTTATATTAAAAATACATTTTTTATCGAAAAAAAAATATATTTTTCAAATCTCAGGGGGGGGGTAATTACCTTCTTTACCCCCCCCCCTTGTATCCGCCCTTGCCAAGAGGCAGGCTTCTTTTGAAAGATCTGCGCTGCTATTAAAAAAAAAAAAAAAAAACAATCAATTTTTTAATCTAATCTCTTAATATAAAATGGATATATTCCTTCATCTTTTTTTTTTTATTTTTGAAATTCCTATCGGGATCCCCGTTTATTTACCCGAGGTGCTTACGTGTACGGAGACACACACTCAAACCCAACCGGCCTCTGGCCGTAGCCATCTACCGGCACCCCGTGAAGTTACATCATTTCCTATCTCTAGCTCCTCCTCCTGCTCTCGTCTCTAGCTAGTGAACTAATCCTTATTTCTGGTTCCAACCGGCTCCTTATATCCAACCTCTTCTATGCTAGGGAGGATGTCCTAGTTTGAGGAGGGACTCCCTCAGCACCGGCGTGTAGCCTACTCCTTTCGAAGAATGCATCACCGAGAGGGAGCCTTCTTTACGTCCCTTCCACAGGACGGGATGTCACAGCAACTCCCTCTCCTCGTAGAGTTGCCTGAGGGCTATTGTGGTGAGATCCTATATTCCAATCCAGGGCTTGCTTGAGGATTTGTTTACATTAAATAAATATTTTTATTTAATGAAAAATCCCGCATGCCAAGGATTTGAACAGGGATCTTCTTTGCAGAAGCTGACACCCTAGCTCACTACACCAGCCAGCGAGCCCTCTATTCCTTCATCATAAAATTGAATTCAAATGCAGAGTTGACGTTCAATCCAAAAAGCGATAATCAATAATTTCCAGTTCAATGACCCTTGGGCTGATTAGATTTTTTAAAAATGCATTTTGTTTTTGATTGATTGACATAATATTTCTTAAATCTTCAAAACCATATGAAATTAGTGCATTTTACTGAATGGGTTTTATTAATTTTATACATCGATGATTTCTGAACGACCTACCTCTACACTTATAACCCGAGATGTCATCTTGATGACGACAAATCGTGTAAATCGTGAGCTCACCAATTAACAACTTTTACTTTTATTTGTCATATCATTCATTCGCCATGAGTGTTTTAGGTATTATCATATTTGAATTCATTATTTCATGGCGCAATCAGAAATTGCAACTGAAGTTTAGGAGGATTTTTTAAGGGCTCTTCTTCTGTTCTGTTTGCCATTGAGTTCTTGTGAAATTCCCATTAGGGTGTTCTAACATTGAATTACTCTGCCCGTCCCTAAACCGTTTTAAATATCATTAAAAATAATAAATTGATTTTTCAGGTATCAAATTGACGTTTGAAGTTTTTTTTTTTTTATACTTATAAATAGAGACCGGACAAAAAAGCATAAAAAAATGGAAAAAAAGTGCTTAAAAAAGCATAAAAAACTTGAATAAAAAGTTGTTAAATAAGCATAAAAGTTAAAAAAAAAGCATCTAATAAGCAATTTTTACTCATACCAATGGCGTATACAAATTTTTTTTTTGAAGAAACTAAATTTATTCCGCCCCGCCCTGCGAAAAATTTTGTTTTTGCGGAACCAAATTTTTTCACCCTGCGGAAAAAATTTTTTTTACAGGGCTATATTTTTCACACTTTTGGAAAAATTTTTTTTTTTGGGGGCGGCGCCCCCCCCCCCCCTTATATACGTCCCTGGGGTATGCGTGTGTGAATGGGAAAAAGTGTGTTTTTTAATAAAAAAAAAAACAAAAAAATTATAAATATTCGTAAAATAAGTTCAAATAAGCACGAAAGGGAAAAAAAAGCATGAAAACTCAAAAAAAAGCAAAAAAAGCATAAAAAATGCAATCTCAATGCACTTAGTTTTTCCTAATTCGTATAGAAATTAAATATCAAATGGTTGCTTATAAAATTGAGCAATAAGCATTTTGCTTAAAATCCGGTCTCTACTTATAAAAAAGGATTTTTTTTATTGAGTCTATTAATCAACGGAGAGCTAAGCAATTTCGATCCCAGCGCTTGTAAAAACTTTCAATCCAGTGCCTGCTTGAGGATTTGTTTATATACATAGAATACATAAATGCAAAGAATACATAAATATACAATCAGGATCCGAATGAACTTTGCAGGCAGGAGATTAAATAAAAAAAATATTTCATTTAATTTTTTATTTGCCGACGTTTCGGTCGCCAAACACGACCTTCATCAGGGCAAATATTGTTAATTATATACGATCTTAGCTTTTTTTGATAGAGACTCCTAGAAAGCAAATAAATGATAATTTTTGGACATAGGAATTAATAACTCAAAAAGTAATAGGAATTTGGGGACGAAAAAATAATTTTCCTGTAATTCCTCTTTAAGCATATAAAATTTTGTTTCAAAATTTCTATAGGAATTTGCCCAAATAGAGCGTGACAGACGGACATTAGCGAATTATATATAGACCTATAGATAGAAGACTGAAGATTGATATGAAAAATGGGAAATGAATAAATAAAAAGGGTTATTATTTAAGTATTTTCAAAGAATAGCATGAGCAATTTTTGTTTTTAAATCTCAAGTATCATGCCCTAGGGGTTAATTTTTTGTCTCTCCTGAGGGGGGGGGGAATTTTCAACACCACCTGGTTATTAAAAATAAATCTTAAGAGAGAAATTTTAAAATATACTGTAGAGACTATTGCATTTTGATCTCCCCCTAGTGGCTGTTAGGACGTTAGTCTCATCATTCTCAAGTTTAATAATAAATTGGGTCAGAATCTCATGAGAGTTAAGTTTAAAAGAAGCGAAATGTTTAAAGAAGAAGGGGGGAGGGGCGGTTGTTATTTTGTTTGTGGAAGGAGGAATTTCTATCCCCAAAGGCACGTCTTCTGGGTCTTTTACTTAATCATTATTATCAGAACTGACACATTGTAGTTACTCCGGGGAGTAACTTTGGTGGGAGTGGGTTCTCGCTTCCTTCAACGGGATGAGTCACTCCTCATAGAGTTGGGTTTGAACCTGTTATCTCACCTAGGCTAATCTTCGCCACCAATTAGTTATAATAGGTTGGGAAAGGGGCAAAGGAGCTTTGTATATATACGTTTCTGTCAACTATGCGAACATCTTCAGAGTTGAAGCGATGTCAACGAAGATTCTCTAGTAGTAGTAGTAGTAAAATGTTAAATTATTGTATAAAAGCATATGAGTTTAGGACCAAAATATGAATCTAACGTCCACGACATTAATTAAATGCCATCATTAAGAAGAATGCATAGATGCTTTGTTCTTATCATCTATGATTATTTAACGACCGGCATAGGCATGTATAGGCATCCCTTGGACCAGAGGAGGTCCCTCTATGTGACCAGGGATCAGTTCATGTCCTAAGTGATAATTCTTCTTCTTTCTTTGCCTTTATTATTCCCGTGGAGCGGGGTTGGCGGTAAAGGGGCCGGAGGAATGTTTTTTTTTGCCACAGGAAGAAATAGAAGAGGCCGGCCCGTCGCTGAGGCTGACGCCTGTTGAAAATATAGAAGGGACAGACATGTAAAGAATAGAAGAGCTGCCAGTCCCAGCACGGGTTACTCATGGTCACCATCCACTTACCCACAATATATGGGCCCCTGAGCACTTCCCTAAGTGATAATTAAAGTTGCTAATTTAAAGGCTTTCAATCGAGAGCTTAGTTAGGATTAAAATTTTTTTTTTATCAATAAGTTCATAGTTCCTCGCTCTTTTATTTAGTTCATTCTATCTTGAGAATATTTTAAATCTACTACACCACTGGGACTTATGATTTTTCAGATAAAAATTGCTCAATATCTACGATTTCAGTGGGTAGATTGGCTATTAATAAAATGAAACATCATATTTTTTTTTATTTTCTTTCTTTCATTGAATATCATCTTTTAATGAATTGCTTTGCTGATTATATCCTGAGAGATGCAACCAAGAGAACGGTGGGGGGGGGGGGGGAATTTCTTAGAAGAAATAACGAAGAAGAATCGAATCAGCCAAGCAAACTTCATCCAATCAACTTTTCTCTCTTTCTCATTGTAAAATAAAAGAAACAAAAGAGAGATAGAAGAAACAAAGAAAGGAATAAATTAAAGCCACCATATCTAAATAAAAAAAGAAATTTAATATATATGGAAATGAAATTTTACGAAAAAAAAAAGATATCATAATCAAGTTCTTCAATAATGTTACCTTAGCTAAAAGGGGAAGCCCTCACAATACGGTATATTTTCAGAGTACAGAAAAATTCTTCCAGCTGTCTGAGTTATAAATTGTCGACGTTATAGGAAATGTATGGAAAGGGCATTCAAACCCTTCTGTTTGAAACAAATTAGAGGACTTAAAGATTACAGTAAAGAAAAAGCAAGTGACAGACTCCTGCCTGACTCCTCTGTGAGGTTCCTATTAAAATCCAGTAAATAAAAGTAATCCTGTACACTATTTGCAATTCGAGAGGGGCGAAGACCACCTAGACCCGACTAGACGTTGAGCCTGCCTAACGCGGGTGATGTGACTGGTAATTAGAGTCATTCACGTCAAATTAACACACTTTTAAAACTCACCATTTCAGATTTCAATGAAATTTGGATACCAGTCAAGAGAGATTTAAACTTAATAACTCAACTCGTTTAACTTTGT
The DNA here is from genome assembly GCA_023213315.1 of Euborellia annulipes. Taxonomy (NCBI): domain Eukaryota; kingdom Metazoa; phylum Arthropoda; class Insecta; order Dermaptera; family Anisolabididae; genus Euborellia; species Euborellia annulipes. Next base: position 4,206 of record JAKCPI010016725.1, on the reverse strand, counting down.
TTATAAAACCGATTTGCCGAAACGAATGATTTTTGGATCTTTTAAAGAACTTCACAATATCGGACATATATGTTTTTTGCATTCAGGTATGGTAAACAAATTGAGATGTAAGTAGTGGCTGTGTATGTTGAATTAAAGGAGATATGGAAGCAGAGGCAGCCAAAAATAAAAATCTCTGAATGCTTAACCAATCAAATAAAGACGTTTCGGTCTATTTATTAAAGGGTGGTTTATAATAAATAGACCGAAACGTCTCCAGCTGATTGGTTAAGCATTCAGAGATTTTTATTTTTGGCTGCCTCTGCTTCCATATCTCCTAATGGTAAACAAATTTTAGAGGTGTCCAAAATTAATAAAAACTAGAAAAATTTGATTTCTTTAAATTTTTAGCCGTGTTTTGCACCACTCAATTGAGGCTGAATCTTTAGATTTCTATATATCTTAATTACCTAATTTCTGAGAGTAAAATCTCGAAAATACAAAATAAGGGCCACTTTAGAGTAGAATTTCTAATAAAATTTTATTTTCTCGATATCTGTAAAACTAGAGCTATATGAAGAGAAAACTTTAACATCTTTGGAAAAAGGGCTAGCCATATTTATACCTAGAGAATAGGTCAAAACACTCCGGGACCAAAATCACTATTGGCTTGTGTAATGTTTCCCAATGATGACAAAAATCTAAGGGCAAGAGTTGTTTGTTTTAATTAATTTTCCTATATGAACCCATTATGATCCCATGATGAAGAGGCTCTTAACCTTTAAGCCTTTTCAAAAATTTCGAAGGGGTGCATTTTGAGAAAAATTAATTTAAATTTTTGATTTTGAAATTAAAAAAATAATTTTTATTACAACCCCTGTTGTGTTAAATGGAATGTTTATTGGAAAGGGCATCTAAATAGTTATAAAATGACACCTCATTCATCTCTCTAACCCATCTCTAAGAGATTTCACAGCAATTTAAATAAATGTGGATAGATTGATTTTTTGCCATTTTGACGGCCAAATTTCTTAAACGAGTTGAGATATCAAGTTGAAATTGGAGATTTATCTTAATCTCTATTGACTGTATCCAACGGCGTAACTAGCCTTTGAGGGCGGGGGGCGAAGCCCAACTGGGGCGCACTTTTTCGTTCGAGCTTTTATTTTAAGTAGGCTAATTCGACTTTTTTTTTAGTATTCGAATCTCGTTCGAACTTTTTTTGTAATTTTTCTCCGGATTTGTGAATTTATTATGAAACTTCAAAAAAGCCAGATATTTTGGGAAAAGCTGAAGATTCCTGGAAAAACCGAATATTTAGGTAAAAAGCCGGAAATACTTGAGTGTGGGGGGCGAGCGCCCCCCTTCGCCCCCACCTGGATACGCTACTGACTGTATCTATGATCCAAATTTCATTGAAATCTGAGTTGATGAGGTCAAAAAGTGTGTGATTTGAAGTGAAATGTCTAAAATATAAATTTTATTTTATTTACAAACGTACAGTACAGTTTTTTTTTATATTTATTAACCAAACAAAATGAATCGCTTTTGAAAGAGAGAGAGAGAGAGTTGTACACAATAAAAGAAAAAAAAAAATTAAACAAGCAGTCGGTCTGTCGGTCGTTTTGAAATCTTTCCAAACGATGGGAATCCAAACAAGCCTGAATGAACTAAACTACTAACGTCTATAGATGAAATCTCTTCTTTACCTGCCCCATAGTTTTGTTTAACAAGTGTTTTTTTTTAGTTTGACAAGGGCTATGTTTTTTTTTTTTTTTTTTTAATCAACAAAAAAAACTTTCCCTGCCTTTTTTTTGTTGAAAAAAAAAAAATTATTAATAAATTTATTTCACGAATAGAGAGATTTTAATACTTTGTTTTGTTAGCCCTCTCTCCATACGCTTAAGTTTTGGGTAAGTAATTGTAAAAAATAGAAAAATTATTTATCAAAATCACTGGTTTAAGTGGCGACCTGTGTGAGTTGTAGAATAATTATGGGAAGCGATAGCGAGTTGAACAAATTAAGCAAAAGGAAGGGAGTAGGGGCAACCATAAAATTAAATCCTAAAATTGTTTGGCTGCCCCTGTTCCCTTCCTTTTGTTTAAATTAAAAGCCATGTACTGTACTTCATTGGATAATAAATTAGGGGCGGAAGCATAGAGGGTAGACACTTAGAATTTTGAAATTTAAATTAAATGACCACTAGTACAGTATCACTATTGTTGATTGCAATAAGAGATACCGGAATATATTATACTTATTAATCAAAAGTATTTAATTTCTTCGTCATATTTAGTGCTACTAAATTTCATTGGCAAATTTGCTATGACACCGATTGCAAATAGAAAAGCGTTTAAGATTGGTGAGCCCTTGACCTGTAGCTCAGGGCTAGAGCATTAGCTTCTGGTACACAAAGGTCAAAGGTTCGCATCCCGTCCCAGGCAGTGGCGTCATTTGGGGGGAGGGGCAGAAGGGCATTTACCCCCCCCAAGGGCTCTGATTTTTATAAAATTTTATATTATTCTAAATAAAATACTCCAAAATGCATCTACGAGTATACAAACTGTACAAAATTAAACAATTAATTAAATTAAATATGTTTTGGCCAAATTTGAGTACCCATTTGTAAGTATCCAAATGGCTTAAATAAAATCATCGGACTGCCTGGAATCCGAACCCGCGACCATTGGTATTTAAGGTCAGCACGCTAATCCCTACACCAAAGCCCGCGGGCTTTTACCCAAGTTGAATACCATAATGATTTTTAATTCCTTTAATTTTCGTCTCGTCAAATCAATCTCGATTCATTTGCTTGTAGGCTAAAAAAATTTAAGATTTTTTGAAGTTTAATTTTCAAAAGTTTTTCGGGGAGGGGTGCGCATCACAGATTCAGCCCTGGGGTCTATAGAACCTAAATCAGGCCCTGATCATTAACATTTGGAAACTCTAGATCAGTGGTTCCCAACCTTTTTTGACCCATCGCCCCTTTCTAGAGGTTGTCTAACACCGATCGCCCCTCCCCTCCTCTTCATTTAATTTTTCGACTAATAGCAAGACTAATATATTTTGTATAGGAAAATTTTCACGGCGCCCCAAGAGAATAGAACAGTTTGGGAAAGAATGGTATACCTGCTGTACATACACACATCTACATGGTTCAAATTGAATCAAATTCATGGATTCTGTGATCTGCATCTGCATTTACGTACAAAATATGATTTGAAATTTTTTAACAAATTTATTTCAGTGTTAAAAATGAATCAAGTTCCTCAGATAACGTTTTCTGTTGAAACAACAGTTGCAGAAATAGTGACCAAAACGTTTAAATTTTTTAAATAAATTGTATTATTAATTACTAACTAAAAAAAACTACACAATCAATGGCAAAAATGTATTTAAAAACAATTCTCCTGACCCTAGGAGTACTAGACAAGATTTTTATTCTTTATCTCTACCCAAACTTCTAAAAATTTAAAAATAATTTTATTTTTATAAAGAAAATAACAAAAATGGATCTTTTTTCAGCGGTCAATCTTTTATTTAATGAAAACAAAAGTGACGTTTCGATTCTAGATTGGAATTATCTTCATTCATCATGCTATTTTTATGATAATATTTTGTCCTCTTCTATCCTGACCATCCTGTAAATAGGAGATTTTTCTCTTTGATTTTTGTTCTTTTAAATTTTAGTAAACTAATAATTTTACGCCCTTTGAATACTCATGCGCCTCCCTCTTATTTATCGCCACCTGAAAACCCAAATCGCCCTCTTGGGGCCCCTAAGGTTGGAAATCACTGCTCTAGATTCATGCCATTTCCTTATAAAATAGTCTCGATACTTGTTTAAAAAAATTTTATTTGTTTCAATTATCGACACTTTGTATAGGCCTACAATATGCATCTCTAGAGGCACATGATTAATCAAAGACGGAACCCCGCAAGGGAGCCATCCCCACCAGAGCATCTTCCGGGGTAAAAAAAAAAAATGATTCATTTAAATAATCTTGTATTGTTTTTATTTAACGCGAAATAATAAATTTATTTATTAAAAAAAAAAAAAAGTTCAAAAGAATGTTGTGTATTGTTTGGTCATGAAATTCCTATGAATAGAGGAGGTTGTGGTTTTCAACAACACAACATAAACAACTTCTAGTTAAGCGAATTGATGAATCATTTTAAATATAAGGTGAAACCGAGAAATTTAAGGCCAAATCAAATTAAACTAG
>JAKCPI010016724.1:0-17487 GCA_023213315.1 Euborellia annulipes | reverse complement strand
ATATCTTTTTACATATTTTTTGACAAGTAATTTAATATTCCCTCTCTTTATTTCTTATTTTTATATTTTGATGCAAATATAATTTTAAGAGTTTCTTGTTCAATTGATTTTATCACTTCCTGAATGCTTCATTTATTCATTAATCATGAATAATTTACAAACATTTATTGCTGAATAATCACATCCTGTTTTCTTTGCATTTTTAGGTTCATAGAAGAGAAAAAAGAGGAGGGGACATAACAATAAATGTTGATTTGGGTCCGGGTATCGTTATTTAAAGTCCCTAACGGATATAAAGTGGTCAAGAAGAATAGGGATAAAGGCAAGTAGACTTGGGGTGGGGATGGACTTGGTATTATCCCAAAGGAAAAGTTGTAATGGGGAAATGTGTGGGTGTGCAAAAGGAGTCCTTTTGCTGGTCGCTCACTCACTCCTTTTCTCTCTTCTTAGCAAAAAAAGGACGTTACACCCTTAATCTTCTTAACTAAAAAGAGTTGCTCATTTTTTTTATTTTATCAAAGTAGACTAAAAAAAAAACCAACAAATTGAGGGATAGCAGGTCTCTTGTTAATAAATTAATTATACCGTACTAAAAAAAGACATTGTCGATTTACTTTTTTTCACACTTGTTCTTTTCCATTGAATAAAAATTAAAAAAAAATTATCTTGCTAAAACTTCGGGAAGTTCTAATTAATGGCTATGAAGATGTTGGAATCCAAAATTTGACTCTGGGTTAAAATTTTGGAAATTTTTCTCAATCAGCGATATTTCTTTAATAGTCCAGGATAGGGACGAAACGATACCACCGAGGTATCGATACTTTTACTCGGTACTGGTATCGGTCGCAAAGTATCGAGTACCCCCTCGGTATCGATTGAAAAGTATCGATACTTACTCGTATCGGTCAATTTTTTCGTACAATTAAAGATAAGCAAAAACTTTGCAGCCTGGAGATTAAATAAAAAACGTTTATTTAATTTCTATTTGCTGACGTTTCGGTCGCCAATCACGGCCTTCATCATCAGAGACCTCCGAGTAGCAAGTATAAGATAATATTTTTGTACATATCAAAGTAAAAATAAATTGTATATTTTTAATTGCAATGAATATTAAAATACCTAAGATCGTGTATAATTGACAATACTTGCCCTGATAAAGGTCGTGATTGGAGACCGAAACGTTGGCAAATAGAAAATTAAATAAAAGTTTTTTATTTAATCTCCTGGCTTCAAAGTCCCTGATCTTGATTTGAATCTCCACAGCCATAAAACATCAAGTTTTTGGAGAAAAAAAAAAAAAACAATTACGACTAAGAAAAAAATTCAGTTTTAGAAGTGCTACCCAAAAATAATAATTTTTCAAGATGTTTCCCTGTTGAACACGCAAATAATAAAAATTAAAATACAGTAGTACAAACCATTCCACTTATTTCTATTGTAAATAAGAACAAATGTACGTAAATGTTCTTCCTACCGAATTAATTATCGCATACGTGGACCGAGTATCGATACGAGTATTTTTGACCGATACTTACTTGGTACTTGATTCCAAAGTATCGATTACAAAAATACTTGGTATCGAAAAGAAAAGTATCGAGTAAGTACTTGTATTTACTCGTATCGTTTCATCCCTAGTCCAGGATCCCAGGCCCATTTTTACACGTTATTACTATCAAGCTAATTTTCCGTGAGTAGCTTCATTTTGAAGAGACGACCAATTTTTCCTCTTACAACAATTCTTGATTGTGGTAGCTAACAGGAGTAGCAGGGATATAATATTTCAATTTGACGATTCTCAAAAATCTATTATTATTAATGTTTTTTTTTTTTTATTATATCTTAGAATATATAGAGAGAGATATCTTTTATTATATCTTAGAAGAAAATTATTAACATTATTACCTTTGTTACTTATTTTTGTACTTTACTCCTGAACATTGGATTTCCATGATTTAAAGTGATTTGGACTGAAAAGAAAATAGCAACGGGTTATTTTGGTATTCAGCCAAAAATTACAAATTTCAGAAATTGCTAGTTATTTATGAAACTATTATAAACTGAACATGTACTTACCAAAACACATACACACAGTCTTTTCGGCAACTTAGGCCATTTAAGACTTTTTACGATACCCGTTATTTGTAAATACCGGTATATCTATTGGGGGTCCTGGCATTCTTATTTAAGCCATATGGTATCCAAATGGCGTACAAGGCAGGCGCGCTACCAATCACACTAAGCCCGAGGGCATTTACCAAAACTTATTTTATGATTCTATTGTTCATACACAAGTGATATATTGTCATCTTATATTGTTACAATTTCAAATGAGACAATCTGAACGAGGTGCTATTAAAGAAATGACCATCTTTGCTAGCAATGGAGGCCCCTATTCAGATAAACAAATTCCATCGCTATAATTTCTTTAAATTCAAATCAAAGGTGTAACAAATGTTCTCATTTACAAAAATGCTAATAGGTTTATGTTCCAAAAGATAAGAGTTGAAAAACAATATGGCGGAGTTAAAAACAGATTATACTTTTTATTTATTTGCCTATTAGAATCGTCCAATCTTTTGTTAATTCTTTCTTTTCGACCGTTTCTCAATTGGTATAAATTTCAGTCTGAATAAACACCTCAAATGATGCACAATTAAGTTTTAGCATTTTAAATGACTTTATATAGACGAGATAAAATTTTTGCATTTTTATGATTTAAATCTAAAGAGAATGAATGATTTTGAATAGTTTTTTTCTTTCATTAATAAAACATAAAAACCAACCAAAGTTCCGTTCTTTAAAATGGAAATTATTTGAATGATGATTTGAAAATTTTAAAAATCCACTTAAAGCCCCTTTAACATCTGGAATAGAATTTTTTTTTCTAAATTCAAATGTATGAATTCTGCTATACATTTCAAACGAATTTTTCAATAATAACTAGCTACGCAAAAGTCAGACCAAGTTTATTTGAATATTTTTTATCGTGTGGGAATATGAAATCGAAAATACATATCATATAAACTTATCGCTGACCGTAAGTACAAATTTCGCATCTTTGGATTAGCTTTAACGATAAATCAATTATTTTTTAAATGCTCTTTAAAATGTATATTCTCATTTTGCCCTTGAAATTGTCTGAAGAACACTTTACTAAAGTATCAATACTTCATAGGAAAGATAGGAGAAAAAGTTCTCATGGTTAACAAAGTATAAACTTTTTTCTATGTTTATAAATTTTACATCTCAAATTCTACTATGCCCCCGAAAATTAAATAGGCCTATATGTCAATACAAAAATTCTGGAGGGACAAGCCCAGTACACAACTTTCAATTACCGAGGGTAATAGTTGTGTTGTGTGCAACCAGTTTTTTTTTATAAATATAATAAATTAATTTTGTTTATCACTTAGGGGCTTGTGAGTACAACGATTCAAGTCTAACATTTCTTCTAATCCCTTTGTGTTCCTCCTAAACTAAACACATATCAAACCGTGCGCCTTACATTGTTTCTTCTACAGGGTGGCCTACGGTAAATTGCGGGAAAAAATAATGAACACTTAGAAACTTACATTTTTATTTTTCTCATCTTGGACAATAATGAAAGTTTCTAATTACATAGTTTTAAACAAGTAATCTGGCAAATATTTACCTCCACAATTCACACACTACTGCAGTCGTTTACTGAAATTCCCATCGCACTCTTTCAAGCATGTCTTCTGGTATTCTTGCAATTTCAGCCTCATTATTGTTCTATAGGTCTTCCAAGATTTTCTGACGGTTGCAATACACCTTAGACCAGGTAACCCCTACGAAAAAACACAGGGTCAAGTCCGGTGAGCGTGCGGGCCAGTTGAGATCCCCTTCCGAGAGACAACCCTTCCAGGAAACGCTTGCCTCAAAAACTTAACCCCCATGCGATTTTTTATTTAGGGGTTACATGAAGTCAAAGGTGTATTGCAACCGTTTCAAGACCCTGGAAGACCTATAGAACAATATTGAGGCTGATATTGCAAGAATATCAGAAGACATGCTTCAAAGAATGCATGAGAATTTCAGAGAACGACTGCAGAAGTGTGTGTTTTGTGGAGGCAAACATTTTCCAGATACACTGTTTAAAATCATGTAATTAGAAACATCCATAATTGTCCAAAATGATAAAAATAAAAATGAAAGTTTCTAAGTGTTCATTATTTTTTATTTCATCCCCAAATCAGCAATTTGCCGTGGGCCACCCTGTCTGTATAAGTCGTGCCTTTATTTCTTCTATTAAACAAATTTGTTTTTTAAATATAAATGAAGAAGAAAATCTTTATTAAACTTGATTTATTCCGCATCGTCTGATTTCTAATCCGATTTGACTTTAATTATCAGTGAGCTATAAATTGTCTACCCGTCTCTTCCTTCTTCCTCTTTGGTCCATATGCTTCGCGTTGTTTTGGTGACATCGTTTCCGATTGGAGAGACTTCCTCTTCCTATCCTGAATCCTGATTGTTCTAATCAGCTTACTCTCTCTCTGTCGTCGGATATAGCTTGAATTTATTAAACTCCTGGACTGCATTGCGGAGCTAATCCTCCTCCATTGAAACCACAACAAGGTGGGAATGCTCTCGCTTCTGTTTTTGTTTTCCTCTTCACTCATTCAATTCATTTGCCAATGAAAACCTCATCGTGCCGGAATTTTCAAATGCAATTCCCCCCCCCCCCCCCCACTGCTCCCTCTCTCTACTTTTATTGTCAATTTGAAAATTTAATTAAAATTCAGGAATTTTAATTAGATAAACCTATTTATTTTTTTTAGATTTTTATCAAATTGACAAGAATAAATCTTTGAGAACGAGATCAATAAAAGTTACTGTTAAAAAGAAATTATCAAAAGAAAATTTTCTAATTTCTCTTTGATTTTTGGATAGACAACCCGCGATCAATTGCTCAATGCGCAAGTGCTATAATTAAACCTTGTTGATTTGGTAATACATCGAAGAAAATAAGTTCAAATGGGTTTTTCACATTTTTTTTTTTTTTTTTTTTTTTTTTTTAAAAACATTCACACTTTTTTCTCATTCACACTCACACTCACACACACATTCATACAGTCTTTTCGGCAACTCAGGCCATATAAGACTTTTTACGATATCCGTTATTAATAATTATACATATATGGGGTCCAGGCATTCTTATTTAAGCGTTTTTCACATTAAATTATGCTATTATTGAAAAAAATATTAGGTATGCTAAGGGGTGCCTAGCCTAAGTTTTTGAAATCGCTTTTAAATTTCAAAAATATTTTTCTATTTTTTTTTTTTTTTTGAATTTTAATAAATAATTTTTCTATATTAGTGTTAGCTATTAGAGGAATTAGGACTCTGAACAATAAGTGCACTCAGTACAAGGGACTTGATTAAACATTAATTTTATGAAAATGAAGTATGGTAATTGCGAAATTTAAATTAATTTGAATATTCATTGATGTAATTAAAATGATGAATAAAAGAGTTGGAGTTAATTGTCCCAAAGAAGAAAAAACAGAGGTCACATTACACTGTTTTTTCTTCCTCTTAACTATTAATAGATGATATTTTTCTAGCTTGTTTTTTGACGTGACAACGTCTTATAATGCATGTATGTATAGTGGCTGGGTAGGGAGGCATGCACGAAAAAGGGGATTGAATAACTCCTCTGTCTTAAGAGATATAATCATGGTGAATATACGGTTAGAAAGAATGGTTCTTCAGCTAAAGATTTCACCATTTATTTTTTTCCTATCATTTTATTTTACCGCGCGTAAATTCTAATTTGAAAGTTTAAGCCACTGTAGATTCCGAAGGACTAATCAGATCAAACTAAATGTGTAGAAAGAAAAACCCTTATAGGCTAGATAAAAAAAATCCCGATTAATTAACTAGAAAATTAATTTTTTTCTCGGAAAACCTCATTTTGATCGGAACAGAGGGAAGCTGGCAGCTAGCGCTTTATATATAGTAATGATAATAATAATGATGATTTCTTATTTTCAACCAACACACCAGCAGGTCTATTCTCTAAAAACAGACGTTAAAATTTTAAATAAACAAATAGGTGTAAAAACAATTAGCGTTAAAAAAATGCTATTCTCTGAACTAAGTTTTAACAGCAACGTTGACATATTGCTTTTATTTCAAAGCTATCAAAATCATAATCTTACTTTTTAGGTTAAGGACGCCATTTTTATTTTAAACACGACGTTAAAATATTAAAGGCACCTCCTAGACATGAAATTAATTTTTAACACTATTTACTAAATGTTAATGCTTTGATTTTAAAGTTTTTATTTACAGAATAGTTATTTGAGGCGAGGAAATGATTTTGAATAACATTTTTTTTAACGCTGATTGTTTTTACATTACTTTTTAACACCTATTTGTTTATTTTAACGTTTGTTTTTAGAGAATATACCTGCAGATGTTTTAAAACAAACGTTGACCAAAATAAAGAATAGCACAATTTCCCATTCCGCTAAGTTAATTGTTATAGAGATATCGTAATAATGAAGTACAGAACCAATTCCACTAGATCGAATTTTATGTTTATAGCCTTGTGATATTTTTTTTTATTCATCTGTTTTAATGTGAAATTCAAAAAAAAAAAAATTGTTTTCATCTCATAGAACGTTTTTTTTTTCTCTGTCGTTGATTCTTAAATGTTTTTTTGTTTCATATTCACTTATCTTTTCTCTCTCTTTCCTCTTGGATTTTTTTTTTTGTATAATTTAACGTTTTCCACATAAACTTTTATTTATGAATTATGCTTCTCACTTTCTTCCTCTCTCTTTCTTTCCAAGCTAAATATTTCATCTCGTAAGTTATTTATTATTCTCTGAATGGGATTTTTTTTTAAACTAAATCAATGCGAGTGAGTGCAGATCTTAAATAAAAAAAATAAATATTTTACTCACAAGTGTGATTTTTTTAAATTTATTCTCTTATTTTTCTCTCCCATCTCATATTTTTTTTTTTAAATTTAATTAATTTTGCAGATAAATAAAAAATATTTATTTTTTTTTTTTTAAGAAATTAGTTGAAAAACGTTCAAAACTTGGGTTAAAAATAAAAAAATTTTGGGATTATTTTTTTTTTTCTTGTCAGTGGGCAAAGAGAAATTTTTGGTATTAATTAATTTGGTTAGTAGGCCCAATTAATTGTACAAATTAACTGCAAAAGATTACAACTTTTCGGCTACTATTTGTGGGGCCTGAAGAAGGCTGCAGAAATACCCCAAATGTTGTAATTTTTTGTAGTTAACCTTGACTATTTCAAGGATCAGACAGGATGTGTTAATATTGACTTCTTTAATATAGGCTACGTATTGTATACAGTATAGCCTATTCTAAATTACCCTTCTTATGAAAACACTCTCCTTTTCTCTTATTAAAATTCAAATGTAATAGAAATTTTTTTATTTATATACATTTCCATGAATTTCCATTTTTGAATACTTAATTCAATGCAGGTATTATTAGAAGGACAATTTACAAAAGAGAAGAATAAAAAAAAATGAATCTCTCGTGTTGTTAACGAACTAATTCCAAAAACCCCAAAACACCCTCGGAGTCAAGTAAAATTAAAAAAAAAAAACTTTCTTTATCTCTTTTGGAAATTTCAAAGTCGGAATGAGAGTGAGATAGAAGAAGAGGGAACCTAATTTCATTCGGCGAGCGGGTAAATGGTAAAATGGAGGGGCGAAACGCGTTAAAACGTTTTAATTGCACTTATATGAAATGTAGTATAACATATATATATGTATGAAATTAAACAAGCTTTCCATTTAAAGCAATATTAAAATTTTAATTATTAACATTCGAGTGGTTAACTCATCATAAGAGCTTAAGCTATACATTCTTTATCGGCTTTTTTAATTAAATGCTTTTATTTAACTTACTCTTTCAAGGTCACCAACTTTATGGCTTTGTTAAGGACACTTCCCGATGAGCTAGAGGTGTGAAATTTGATATTTAAGAGTCATTTTTGATGACGCAAATTGTGAGTTTGGTTTTACCAAAATGGACCAAACTAATGTGGTACTTTATTTGAAACCCTTCGGGAATTAATGTAATTTCAAAAGACTTCCCGATGGGCTAGAGGTGTGAAATGTAATACTTAAGAGTCATTTTTGATGACGCCACTATATGGTGGTTTTGATCAAAATAGACCAAACTAATGTGGTACTTTATTTGAAACCCTTCGCAAATTAATGTAATTTCAAAAGACTTCCCGATGGGCTAGAGGTGTGAAATGTAATACTTAAGAGTCATTTTTGATGACGCCACTATATGGTGGTTTTGATCAAAATAGACCAAACTAATGTGGTACTTTATTTGAAACCCTTCGCAAATTAATGTAATTTCAAAAGACTTCCCGATGGGCTAGAGGTGTGAAATGTAATACTTAAGTTTCATTTTTGATGACGCCACTATATGGTGGTTTTGATCAAAATAGACCAAACTAATGTGGTACTTTATTTGAAACCCTTGTCGAATTAATGTAATTTCAAAAGACTTCCCGATGGGCTAGAGGTATGAAATGTTATACTTAAGGTTCATTTTTAATAACGTCACTATATGGTGGTTTTGATCAAAATAGACCAAACTAATGTGGTACTTTATTTGAAACCCTTCGCGAAATAATGTAATTTCAAAAGACTTCCGGATGGGCTAGAGGTATGAAATGTAATACTTAAGGTTCATTTTTGATGACGCCACTATATGGTGGTTTTGATCAAAATAGACCAAACTAATGTGGTACTTTATTTGAAACCCTTCGCGAAATAATGTAATTTCAAAAGACTTCCGGATGGGCTAGAGGTATGAAATGTAATACTTAAGGTTCATTTTTGATGACGCCACTATATGGTGGTTTTGATCAAAATAGACCAAACTAATGTGGTACTTTATATGAAACCCTTCGCGAATTAATAATGTAATTTCAAACGACTTCCCGATGAGCTAGAGGTGTGAAATTTGATATTTAAGGATAATTTTTTATGATAATGAATAATTTTTTAATTGGGTCAAAATAGACCAAACTAATGTGGTACTTTATTTGAAGCCTCACGCAAATAAGGCCCTATTAACTATAGTTTTGAATTTTGATATTTACGAGTCATTTTTTTATGATAATGAATAATTTTTCAATTGAATCAAATCAAAATAGGCCAAACTAATGTGGTACTTTATCATATTGATGATTTTTGCTAAGACTAAAAGACTAAAAAGCTTAAAATAAAAATAAAATAAAAAAAAAGATTTTTAAAAAAATGCTTTTATTTAAATTGAACTAAAAGAGAGAAATAATGAAAAAATAATTTAATTGTTCTTGTTAAAATTTTTTAATATTTATGACTTAAAATAAAAGCGTGGGGCGCTTCGAAGTGATTCCGAGACTCGCGCCCCACGCTTTTATTTTAAGTCATAAATATTAAAAAATTTTAACAAGAACAATTAAATTATTTTTTCATTATTTCTCTCTTTTTAGTTCAATTTAAATAAAAGCATTTTTTTAAAAATCTTTTTTTATTTTATTTTTTTTATTTTAAATTTTTGTTTAATTTTATTATATAGTCTACAGAAAAATTAATAGTGGCGGTAAGAGTCCGGTGTTAGGGAAGGGGGTGAAATTTTCTCTCAGGAAACATCTGTTTAAGTAGGCCTAAATCTTTTTGAAGGAGTCTGTCTAATTTTTAGCTTCTTTTTTGTTAAATAGTTTTTGATAGTCCTTTATTTAAGGGGGTTCAGGAGCGACGTCTAAACGTACTTGAAAAAAAAAAAAAAAACTAGACTATTATAAGGAATTTTTCAATGCGGTTTTTTTTTAAGGTGCGCGTCTCGGGGTGCTAATTTTGGGACTTTCCAGCGGCCACAATTTTGAAGCTATCGACCTCAAATTTTTTTTAAATTAAAGCTATTTAAAATATCTACAACTTATAGAAGCCCTTTTTTTGATTTTCAAAAAAAAAAAAAATTTTTTAGATTAATCGCATTAAATAAAAGATATTTCAAAAAAAGGAGCTCTATAAGTTGTTGATAATTAAATTAGTAATCATTGTGTTAAAAAATAATTAATTTTTTGCCTTTAATTAATTAGCTGGAAAGTCTAGAATGAAATGGATCAAGTTGCGTGTATTCTAATGGGGGAACACTAACGCCATCTGGTGCCGCCTGGAGTCAATCGTGTTTTAACGGTTTTCCGAGACGCGCCCCTTAAATGAATTAAATTCATAAGGGATTATTGGGACATCGAGCTATAATTTTTTTAAAGACTTATTAAAAAATTATCGTAATTAATTTTTTGTTATCAAGCAAATACAAAAAAAAACAATCTGTCCCAATAATAATTTTTTTTTAATTTAAAATTGAATTTATTGTTATTATTAATCACATATTAATTAAGCAATTTTTATAATAAGCTTAGATGATTTATTTAAAAAATCAACTGTCAAATTAGTTCAGCATTCTTGCAATAGATGGTAGGCTAGTCTAACAGTCGATATAGTATTAGCCAATATCTGGCCTCTATTTATATATTTTTATGCTTTTATAAAAGATACATAATATATAATAACATTTATAAAGTATTTATTGTTAAAAGATCAATGAAAATCAACCAAATGCATTAAATATTATTAGCTACCCTTCTGACATCTCTTGGCAAATTTTTGAATTATTTGATTTTTTGGGCATACTTTTAATGACACACAACGCCATCTAATCGGGAAAAACATGCGTAACCACTTCGCTCCCGAGCCCCCTTAATGACCAGGTTATGCCTTGAATCAGCTTGCTGTTTCTCATTTCCATCAAAACCCTTCCGTTTTGATGAAGAGTCGAGCGTCATAGTAATCCCTTCTTGAATTTCTAAGAAATAAAACTAAAATTTAAATTAATATATCAAGATCATTAATTCGTTAAAAAACAAGTAAACAAGGCCGCTATTTTAATTAAATTCACACCATTAATAGAAAAATTAATGTATTATAAAAAGAGATAATTAAAATCTAAAAATGATGTTGGGTTCGTCTTAATATTGAATTTAAGGACCAATTTCGTATGCTCGATTGGATAATTAAATTGTCTGAAATGATGACGTAAAAATTGTGCTATTAAAAAAAAATGATAATGATTTTAATAAACATGGTAATGGGGTGTTTAATATGCGCCGAGTGGCGAAAAGGCCATTAACAGAAAGTTGTTTTTTTTTCTTCACTTTTTCCGAGAGATATTTTCTAAATTTTCCTCTTCCAAATCAGTTGTGTTATTCTAACGATTTTTCACATTCCAAATTTTTCTTCATCATTGCGCAAGAAATTTTAAATTTGTTGGGCTTTTTGCACCTAGAGCTCACTCATTCAATAGCTTTATCGGAATGGAGGGGATGAAGCGTTTTGTAACGCTTTTAGAAAATAGAATTGCTTCCTTGAGTAAAAAGTTTCACTTAAAAAAAATATGATGATTCTGCAAAAGTTTTGCTTACCGATTATTTTTAATATTTTATTTAAATAGGAATTCCACTCTACAGTTTAGTTATTATCGGGATGTTTAGGATCTTCCTAGCGTGGGAATAATGTAGAGGGGATGATGATATATTTTATATATGAATAAATACAGTATAAATAAATATTTGATTATTTATTTATAATAAAAAGTAGCCCTCGGGCTTGGTGTAATTGGTAGCGCTCCTGCCTTGTATACCAATGGTTCGCGGGTTCGGATCCCAGTCAGTCTGATTATTTTATTTAAGGCGTTTGGATACCAAATGGTTTAAATAAGAATGCCTGGACCCCAATATATATATATTCATAATAACGGTTATCGTATAAAGTCTTATGTGGCCTTAGTTGTGTGAATGTGAGTGTGAATGGGAAGAAAGTGTGAGTGTTAAATAAAAAATAATAAAAAGTGCGCCTTCGGCGAGTTTCAATCTAGTCTTTATCTCCTGATTACAAGAAAGGCCCTAGGGGTATAAAAATGGTGAAAATGCCCTTGGAACATATTTCAATGATACATAGGGGATTTGTAGGTACTAATAAAATAATAAGATGCTGAAAGTTTCAGATCGCTATCTCAAATGGTTTTTGAGAAAAACCAAAATATGTAAAAATCAGAAAAACATTTTTTTCTCAGGAACGGCTGAATCGATTGATTTGAATTTTTGATATGTTTTGGGGGCTGATGGTACCTTCTAGGGAAAAAATCAAGACCTATATCGGATCATGACATCCTTGAAAAAAATGGCATTTTTTGTTTAATTTTAATTTTTAACCATGATACAATTTTGGCACAAAAATGAAACAATTTTTTTAAATCCTCATTCAATTTCCTGTAAGTTCATAAGTTCATAAATTCATAAAAAAGGTACGCCATAGTAGAAAAAAATAAAAACCATTTATTACTCAAATATTGACTTTATATGTTTTGTGCTTTAATCTTGTTTTTTATTGCTTAAGCTTACACATATATTTTCATTTTATTCAAAGTAACCAATTTATATTCATAACATCAAAATTTTTTGCCTAAATCAAAAGTTAAAATTTTTAAATATCTATAATCATTAACTATAATGCTATAAGATAAAAACAGTTTTTGATTAATGAATAATAAAAATAAAAACTAATATCAAAAAGATAAATCTACTATATAAATTACTCAGGGGCGTATATAAGGGGGGGGGCGAGGGGGCCCGGACCCATAACCCCCGAAATTTCCCAAACACATTTACATATATAGGGATATACAGACATCAGCGCAACAAATTTTTTCGAAGGATGGAAAACTTTGCTTCCGCAAAAGAAAAAATGTTCCGCAAAAAATTTCGTGTGAAAAAAAATTTAGTTTCTTAAAAAAAAAATTTTTAGCAGAAAAATTTTTTGAGTTCAGGCCTTCCTAAAAAAATTTCTATATAAGCCCCTGAAATTACTATCCAATATGTAAAAGACCATACTAACATACTTAAAGCTCAAGTACACTCTCGCTATATTAATAACAAAGTGTATAGATGTTTTATTGAATATAAAAAAAATGCTAATGGACCTAAAGGGGCGTATTAAGACATAGCTGTGAGTATGCGAATGGTCTTAGAACAATTGGATGTTGCTCTCACGTTGCTACCATTGTTTATTATTTGTCATACGGAAGATATTTGACAAAAATTCTGAGGCCCGCTGAAACTTTGAGCAAATTATTTGATAAAGACAACGTTTCACCTGTGATTGAAGAAGACAGTGACGAAGACTGATTAAACGTGATTCTGCATTTTTTATTGTTGAAAGATTTATCTTTTTGATATTAGTTTTTAATTGTATTATTCATTAATCAAAAACTGTTTCTATCATATAGCATTATAGTTAATGATTATAGATATATAAAAATTTTAACTTTTGATTTAGGCAAAAAATTTTGATGTTATGAATATAAATTGGTTATTTTGAATAAAATGAAAATATATGTGTAAGCTTAAGCAATAAAAAACAAGATTAAAGCACAAAACATATAAAGTCAATATTTGAGTAATAAATGGTTTTTATTTTTTTCTACTATGGCGTACCTTTTTTTATGAATTTATGAACTTATGAACTTACAGGAAATTGAATGAGGATTAAAAAAAAAATTGTTTCATTTTTGTGCCAAAATTGTATCATGGTTAAAAATTAAAATTAAACAAAAAATGCCATTTTTTTCAAGGATGTCATGATCCGATATAGGTCTTGATTTTTTCCCTAGAAGGTACCATCAGCCCCCAAAACATATCAAAAATTCAAATTAATCGATTCAGCCATTCCTGAGAAAAAATGTTTTTCTGATTTTTACATATTTTGGTTTTTCTCAAAAACCATTTGAGATAGCGATCTGAAACTTTCAGCATCTTATTATTTTATTAGTACCTACAAATCCCCTATGTATCATTGAAATATGTTCCAAGGGCATTTTCACCATTCTTATACCCCTAGGGCCTTTGCACCAATATAATATTTTTTATTGAATTTTCGGTTCATACTTTTGTTTCTAATACCAAATAAGTAGATGAATTTTAATTTCTGATTTTGTCATCTTTTATGAAACCTTTTGTTACTTCATATTTTTTGCGAGATTAGAGTAAAAAAAATCCTTTGCCCCAGTTGAGAACTATAAATGAAAAAATAATGAGAATCTCTCTCTTTTGGAGAATATTCAGATAAAATGTATCCAAAAATAAATATGCCTTATTTGTAATAAAAACACGAAAGAGAGTCTGTTCCATATTCTCTTTTTATATACTAGGGGTATAAGGGAATTTTATATTAAAATACAGGAGGCAAGTGTGTTAGAATAACCCTAAAAAGCTCTCTCTTTGTCTATATTAAAGATAGAGATTCTTTCTTCTTCTCACAGCCTACCTAAATAAAATCATTTTAATATTTAATATAGCTACCTGTATTTATGATTTATTTAATAGGGAACAGTTTCAAAAAAATGAAAATAAGTAGCTAAAATTAAAATTAATCCAAAACACTAGTTGATATGTTTCAATATTTAATGTATTTATGGATATAAATATTTTGAAACATATCACCTAGTGTTTTTGAATTAATTTTACCTAGATTTTTTTTTTAAGATTTAAACTTTCGACCATTGGAACATTTTGTAAATTAAAATTAAATATACAAATTAAACACTAGTTTATTTGTTTCAAAGGTTTTATTAATTAAAAAATTAAGATTTGTTACGTATTTCGACAATTCCTTGTCATCATCAGAAGTGATGTATTAGAATGTAATCACTTCTGATGATGACAAGGAATTGTCGAAATACGTATCAGGTGTTAATTTTTTAATTAATAAAACCTTTGAAACAAATAACCTAGTGTTTAATTTGTATATTTAATTTTAATTTAATTTTACCTACTTATAATTCAAGTTTTAAAATTTTTTTAAACCTGACTGTGCTTCAAGTTGACATTTGGGACTCGGTTTTTCATACATCCCTATTTATTTTAAATTATTGGAAGCCAATTCAATTGAAATAAATGTTTCTCACTTGGGACGGGAAGTGAACCCGGGACCTCTAGTTGAAACATTATCCTGAGTGACATTGTCGGTATATTTATTTTCTTAATTAACTAATTGATCCAGCTGTATTATTTTTTTATGTCAAAATGTGAAGACAGGGACACAAATCATTTATTAACTTACTTATTTCCCTAAATTTCCCTGACGTAAAGTCAGCTGCCCATTGATACATTTTAGTGGAACATGACAATTCAATATAAATTTAAAAAAGTTTCATAAATATAGAATCTTTTAAGTTTGATACCATCTTTTGTCATGATATTATCATTGTTTCATGGCACTTTAAGTTATTTTGTCTCTTATTTATTTTATATTTATGAATGAATAAAATAAAGGATATTGTTAGTATAATTGAAAGATCTTGTTCTCCACTTATTAAAATATTGGACTCATTTACGTCAAATTAATAATAAACTTAAATAAATATTTTTTATTAAAACAAAGGCTGTCACGAATGTCTTTTGAAAGATGCATGTTTAATTAATCGAAAGGATCGACATTCATATTTTTCCATTATTAAAAATAATAGCCAATAATCAAAAGTAGATAGAAAAAATCTGAACACACATAATACTAGTACTTTTTTATTTAAAAGCTTATTTTCAAGAGGCTAGTTTAGCTATCTTAAATATAAAATTTCAAGCTTTATTTTGAAATCACACACAGAGAAAGACAAGGGGCATGGGCGTAATTAGAGAATTTGCCTGGAAGGGGAGGAGGGAATGGGACCAGCTATCCCCCGGGGGGGCCTGGAAAGCCCCATATTTTCTCAATTTTTTTTGGGAAAGGGAGCTTTCTGGAGGAGGGGGCAGCCCCCCGGCACCCCCCTAGTTACGCCCATGACAAGGGGCCAAAAACGTGTATTAAGTTCAAATTCTCATCACATATGAATGAAATAATTTCTCTCTATATACATGGTATTAACATATATAGATAAGAGAAAATAAAAATATATATAAACTTAACAATAAATAAAAATAAAAGTAACAACTTTATTATAATGCTTTATAAAAAAATTTTTCTAGATAATTATTTTTTGATATATCTAAATTTATTACATATAACAATAATTAATCCCCCCCCCCCCTTAATTTTGAAAAAATGCCATTGTGTTTAGAATTATGAAAGTTTGAAAATAGGGAAGATAAAAGTTTTAATGATAAAATGATGTGTTTTCAAACATAACACAGAATTTGAGTGAATTCCACTTGTTTTGTAAACAGACTTAGATGACACGGTCCAAAAAAAATTGTTTCATTTTGAATATATCCAGAGTGAGAATAGAGAGGGGAGTGGGGATAAGTCCTACATGTGGTAGTATAATTTTGAGTATTAGATTTAGTTTAGTGGCATGGCAGATAATCACCAATCCACAAACTAAGCTCAGTATAACAGAAAAGCGATAAAACTTTGACACGTGGGTGGATATTTGTTATTATATTAGTCAAATGTAGCCCTATATCAAGGCTTTTTTTAATTCAAATTTTATTTTCCTGTTTAAATAAAGAAACAAGTATTGATAGAAATCTGAGTTGGGAAATAAATATTGAGTTATAATAATTATCAAAAGTTGGATAACAATAGATAACCCAGTTTGAAATTCTCATTTATTTTTTAGTTTATTTATTTTTTTTTTTTTATTTTTTTTTTTTTTTTTTTTATTGTTGGGCTTCAAGGCCATACAATTTCTCATTACAATATTTTATAATACAAAAACATGATACAAAAACATAGTATAAAACATGATACAAAAACATAGTATAAAAACATAATACAAGAATAAGATAGAAAAACATAATAAAAGAACACATTAGAATAACATCATAAAAGTACACAATAGAAATACATAATATAATAACACCTTAGAAAAACAAAAAAATAAAAGAACATAATAGAAAGACATAGTATAAGAACACATTAGAAAAACATATATACAAGAACACAATAGCAAAATATAATACCATACAATAACATAATACAATTACAAAATAACATTGTACAAATGTAGGTAAAGTTGTATCTGTCTGTCTATATGGTTATATTAGAGTGTTTTATGTATTTATAAAGGGCAAGAACTATTTCTTTTTTTGGGCTAGTTAGAAGTTTTGAGAAGGTTGGAGGGTCCCGAAAATGAGGCTCTATTTCTTTTAATAGTGTTTTTTCTTTTCCCTGTGAAAAGTGGGCAGAAGAATATCAGATGCTCGGGGGAGGCTAAAGTTGAAGAAGAACAGGAACAGAATGGAGTATCATTGAAGGAAAATCTATAGAGGTGCTCATTACATAAAGTATGATTAATTCTTAGTCTATTGAACAGGGTGATATGTTCTCGTTTCAAATCTGGCGTTTGAAGAAACCATGCAGGGCCTGGATGGGGTTTTAATTTTTTTAGAGCTGACCCACGAGTCAATGAA
>JAKCPI010016723.1:0-17597 GCA_023213315.1 Euborellia annulipes | reverse complement strand
TCTGTTGTGATTAGTCGCACCTTCGGCAATCGAAAGTTGTGTCATCTGCATGCAAGGGCGGATCCAGAGGTGTTTCTCGGGGGTAATCTGGTGTGACTCGTCGCACAGCACACTATTTTTTTCTTAATTTCGGAAATTTAAAGGCGCATTCTGTAAATGCAAAACAAATTTTTAAGTATTAATTTTTAAAATCTTACATTAAAAATAAATTTTTTTTTGAAAAAAAAAGTATTTTTTTCAAATCTCAGGGAGGTAATTATCCCCTTTACCCCCCCCCCTTGTATCCGCCCTTGTCTGCTTGTCACACCAGATTTTTTGTGTTTTCGTGCTAATGCACGAATAGAAAGCATGATTCATTAGCTAAAGATTTCACCATTTTTGGGAAGGTGAAGAAAGTCATAAGCCTCATTTCCGTTTTCTTCTTCATCATGGGAGGGATTTATCAATTCCAAAACATAAAGTGGACCCTGTTACGCATTAGTGTGACAAGCGCCAGCTACCGAGATTTGAGAAAATTTTTTTTTTTTTTTTATTAGATTATATAACTTTTTTGTCAATTGTGCAAGTAACATTAAATATAAATTTTTTTTAGGACATATTTCATAAAAAAAATACTATTAATTATAGCATTTGAAACAATATTCTGTGATTAACTCAATTTTTAATTTTTTTGGCGCTTGACATACTAATGCATAACAGGGTCCAAGTGTTCATTTTTATAAAAGAAAGTTATTCAAAATTAAGTGGCTGATTTACACATTTGAGTCAATATCCCGAAACTAATGTTTTCTGGCTTATGACTATCTTCCACTAAGCCCTTCAATTTATTGTTAGAGAACAAAACTCAAACTCAAATATGTCTATTAAAATTAAGAAGAATAGGTTTGTTCGTTTTTCGCAATTGGATGCACATTGGATACCCATTGCCCGAAATGTGCTTAAAACGTTGTTTGATTAGAAAAAGTGGGCGGAGTTAGGGTAACTTTCTCTTAGTTTGATTCTATCCATTCTATCCTTGGGTAATTTCCCAGGTGTTTGGTTCAAAATTGAGGATCCATGGGCAAGCTCCCTAGTACAGCCCCTCAAGCAAGTGGGCGGAGCCTGGCCCGCTCCCAGGTGTTTGATTTTCTCGCTTTGGGTGCCAGTGGACGCCAAAATTTACACGTGATTCAGAGCATGTCGAGAGAAAGTTCTACAGCTTGAAGTTAGCGACAAGTTAGCGCGGTACAATTTTTTTTTAGAAAAAACTCATGTTCGCTTCGAAGAGTTGCTACCTTGCTACCTTAAGGTTATTGAGTTTTTAGGGTGGTAAAGTGGCTTACTACTTTATCGACAAGTAGGCGGGAACATATGCTAATTGAAGGAAAACATGTGCAAGTCGTGTTTTGTCTGGTAAGGTCTGGGTAAGGTTTCGGGGCAGCCCAAAGCACAACCCAGAACAGCACAAGAGCATCCAAAAGTAGCCTGAGGGCTATGTTAGTTTTCACATAGCAAGGGCGTGAGAAGGCTTGTATCTGGGGAAATGTGGGCTTGGGCTACTTGTGCCCATCCACGTCGGGCTTGAAACAAACAAACCTAATGTTTGTTAAAAGGGTTCTTTGTTAAAATTTTCAATTTATTTTCATGATCATTTCACAAAGACAAATGATAGAAATTGATGAGCCGACTGTCTGTTTTTATTTAGAATTTAGGCCGTTGCTCAATTGCTGAATCAAAAGAAAATAAACGACGAATATTAAAAAAAAAAAAAAATTAAATAGATTCTGATTTTATTAGATTGAGAAATGGCTCGAGGGTGGGGGGTGGTGGGAGTTGTGTGTCAAGAGAGAGAGAAGTGAAGAAATAAATGATCTCATCATCATCAGTTGGTTGGTGAGTTGATTGGCGTTATGGAATCTAGACCATCTCATGGTTGGCTAATAATAATGTTTCGGTCAAGGTTGGCAGGGTAAGGGGTTAAAATTAACCTTGTCAATAAAAAAAAAAAAACTGAGGAGTGGAATTTTATTTTTAAGCCTAATGATGTTAAGCAGGTGGCAGGCATCAGTGTGAACTCATACCACTTGCTAAATCGGTATCTAAAATTTCAAATAAATAGTCGAGATGGTAAATTTAATAAAATAAAAAAAAAAGATTTTTAAAAAAAATGCTTTAATTAAATTGAACTAAAAAGGAGAAATAAGAAAGAAATAATTTAATTAGTTCTGTTAAAATTTTTTAATATTTGACTTAAAATAAAAGCGTGGGGCGCTTCCAAGTGATTCCGAGGCTCGCGCCCCACGCTTTTATTTTAAGTCATAAATATTAAAAAATTTTAACAAGAACAATTAAAATTATTTCTTTCTTACTTTCTCTCTTTTTAGTTCAATTTAAATAAAAGCATTTTTTTAAAAATCTTTTTTTTTATTTTATTTTTATTTTAAGCTTTTTAGTCTTTTAGTCTTATCAAAAATCATCAATATGATAAAGTACCACATTAGTTTGGCCTGTATTGATTTGGTTCAATTGAAAAAATTATGCATTATCATAAAAAAATGACTCGTAAATATCAAAATTCAAAACTATAGTTAATAGGGGCCTTATTTGCGTGAGGCTTCAAATAAAGTACCACATTAGTTTGGTCTATTTTGATCAAAACCACCATATAGTGGCGTCATCAAAAATGACTCTTAAGTATTACATTTCACACCTCTAGCCCATCGGGAAGTCTTTTGAAATTACATTAATTCGCGAAGGGTTTCAAATAAAGTACCACATTAGTTTGGTCTATTTTGATCAAAACCACCATATAGTGGCGTCATCAAAAATGACTCTTAAGTATTACATTTCACACCTCTAGCCCATCGGGAAGTCCTTTTGAAATTACATTAATTCGCGAAGGGTTTCAAATAAAAGTACCACATTAGTTTGGTCTATTTTGATCAAAACCACCATATAGTGGCGTCATCAAAAATGACTCTTAAGTATTACATTTCACACCTTTAGCCCATCAGGAAGTCTTTGAAATTACATTAATTCACGAAGGGTTTCAAATAAAGTACCACATTAGTTTGGTCCATTTTGGTAAAACCAAACTCACAATTTGCGTCATCAAAAATGACTCTTAAATATCAAATTTCACACCTCTAGCTCATCGGGAAGTGTCCTTAACAAAGCCATAAAGTTGGTGACCTTGAAAGAGTAAGTTAAATAAAAGCATTTAATTAATTAATTATTAAAAAAGAAGAAAGCCTGGTGATGTAATTTCACTATCTCATCATTTGTTTCATTTGGACAGACAGTTGAAGGAGTGCAAGAGTGGCTCCTTTTTGCCAGGGACTTTGGGGGGTTTCTACTTACGAGATAGGAATATAACCAACTCGTGACTCTCTTCGAGCCAATCAATTGTAAGAGGGTGGAGAGCCTCTGCATGGAGTATTAAATGGTCATACCGAGGATGTTCAAATGTTGGATAGGATGGGTATTTTATATTTACTAGCCGCGTCACCCACCTTCGGCGGGCTTCGCGCCTAACCGAGGGGCTTCGCCCCCTGGACCCCCCTCCAGCTGGCTTTCGGACACCGCCTGCGGCGGACCCTCGCCTTTGCTTCTTACTTATGAAAAGAATTTTTTTTTTTATAAAAAAACATTCACACTTTTTTCTCACACACACTCACACACACATTCACACAGTCTTTTCGGCAAGTTAGGCCATTTAAGACTTCAAACGATATCCGTTATTGAATATTATACATATTGGGGTCCAGGCATTCTTATTTAAGCCATTTGGTATCTAAATGCCTTGAATAAAATCATCGATGGGATCATCCTATGGGATAAATTGTAACTTTAAGAATTAATAACTCAAAAAGTTATAGGAATTTCGGGATAAAAATAATTTTTCTGTAATCCCGAGAAGGTCCTCTTTATGAATATAAAATTTCATTTCAAAATTTCAACGGGAAGTTGCCTAAATAGAGCGTGACAGACAGACAGACGGACTTTAGCGAATTATATATATATATAGATATTTTACAGTATTTAAAATTTATTAATGTAATTTTGATTTTAATATAATTCTTTTAATTAATAAAACTTATTTTTTAAAAAGCATAGATTAATTTGCAATTATGTGTCAAGAGACTTTGAAGCATTTTTGCAAATATAATTGCACTTACAATTTTGCAAAATAATTTTTTTGTTTTTCTCTAAATTAGTCGTATTTTTAGAGATAATTTATGAATATCTGCCATAATTACAGTATTTACTTGCACAATTGACAAAAAAAAAATGATATATAATCTAATCAAAACAATTTAAATCAGAAAAACTTTAATGTTGATTTTCTCAAAACTCGGTACTTGGCACTTGACACACAATTGCGTTACAGGATCCAATTAATTTTGCAAATCATCCACAAAGGGTAATTGGCGTTAAAATTTTATCAATAATGAATGAATGAGACAGGTAAACATTTTTGTTTGTTTTTTTATTAAGCATTAGGCAATTTGAAATGAATATGGACGATTGAATTGGTTGGTCTGTTGAATAAACGCCCCGCCCCCCCCCCTTTCAATTAATCAATCAGCCTAATGATTATCGATAGAGTGTCAAGTGAACTTAATGGTCCATATTTAACCGTGTGTTTGTTGACCGAGTCAGCGGATGACGCAATCCTTGGGGTCTGCAAGGTTGATGACCGTCTCCAAGGGGTTCATAATTATAAATGAAATGGGACTTTTGACGTTATGATCTCACTTGTGATCGATATTAACAGGAGGTTGGTTTATTTACAGAGGTGCCTGCCCTTTTCGAGAGTCATTTACCTCAGGTAATTTCCAATATCTCTGGAAATACGTCCATTTGATTGCATATTTTAATTCATGTTGCCCGTTAATTTATTCAAAGTCGGATGTATGTGAGTCTCTCCTAGTAGTAGGCCCATCTATTTCTGTCTCCGTCTCGTTGAGGGGCAAGGCACATATATAAATTGACTCTTAACTTTGCCTGGGAATTCATTCTCAGAGAGTTTTCAAACAAATTCATTTGCAAAAAAAAAAAAGTGTAGGGTCGCCAGGACGAAGTTTCTCAACCCTTTTCTTCAACTCCGAATATAATTTAATATTAATATTATTTAAAATATCTGGTGTGACTGGTCGCACAGTACACAACTTTCTTTTACCTTTGGTAAGAGAAAATTGACATTTTAAAGACCATTTAAAAACTGATTTATAAATAAAATCGAGATGATGGCTGAACTATTAGCAGATATGAGTAGGATGGCAGCCAGGAAAGAAATCAGACGAAAATTTAATCAATTTTTATCTAATTTTATTAGGATTGTCGACGTTTCGGACGCAAATCGAGCCCTTCCTCAGGACCTCTGATCAATGAGACAAACATGTTTGATAAAAGTTAACAAGAATTTTTTTAATACATTTCTTTTTAAAAACTTACAATCGATAGTTAATGAAATAGAGATGGACGTAATTTTTTTAATTAACAATGTAAAAGCACAATTCTCGGGTGTGAGATGCATTGTTTCTTGCTGTATATATTTGATGTCATTCATTGACGCCTTTCGCATTAAAGGTATTAGGCTAATATATCTATTTTTCAATCATATACAGTAAAGGCTTTTTTTTTCCTTAAATTAGATTATTTAAAAAAAAATCTGGTGTGACTGGCGCATAGCACACAACTTTCTCTTACCTTCGGTAATCGAAAGTTGTGTACTGTGCTTGTCACACCAGATTTTTTGTGTCGACATATATTTAGTTCCCGACAGTACGAAACATTTGAATTCAGATGTAAAATTTATAAGTGTGGGAAAATATTTATATTTTGTTACCATGGCAACCATTTCTCCTATCTTCCCTATGAAATACAAGAGTAAAGTGGTCTTCAGAAGATTTCAATCGCAAAATGAGAATATACATATTAAAGAGCATCTAAAAAATAATTGATTTTTGAATTAAAAAAAAATCGTTGGAGCAAATTTTGAGAAAATCGAAAAAAAACTGAAAAAGTACATCAGTAAAGTACTAGTACTCTTTGGCCGATTTTGATTAAAAGCTTATTTTTCCGGTCCCGGGGGGGTGTTTAAGTTAAATATAAAATTTCAACCTCGTAGCTCAATTCCTTCATGCTTAAAATTGAACACACACCCACCCACACACCCACCCACCCACCCACAGACAGACCATGTCGCGAAAACCACTTTTTTGGATTCAGGGGACCTCAAAACGTGAAGATCCATCAAAATCTCGACATCGAATTTTTGACATGAATCCAATACTTTCTCTCTATATATATATTACATATATACATAGGTAAGAGAAAGTAATAGATATAAATTGATTTCAACAATTGTATGAGAAATAAAAATGCTGGAGGTACTTTCAGGCCAAATTTTAATACCACTATACAGCCGACGTTTCGGGGGACTCAACGCCTCCCTTCATCAGGACTAATGTCGTTTTAAACAATGAACCCTCAACGGTTTAGTCATAAGAAAATGAGTCGATTGTCCAATTTCGCCTGCTGGTAAAAAGAAAGGCATTCGAGGCGAGTTCTCATTATAACAACAATTGTGAATTGTTATACCAAGATAGCAACCAATTGAGTTTGCCGAAATGATTGCTGTAAAAAAATACAGAAAAACGACATTGAGGGCCTTAGTACTTTGTATGAAAACATTTTAAATTTTATTAATTTATAATTATATTGGAAAAAAAGAAAGGGAAAAAAAATTAAGTGAAAGTTTATAAAAAAGAAAGAAAATCTACAGTATTTATATCTATTTTAAAATAATCTAATTTAAGAAAAAAAAAAGCCTTTACTGTATATGATTGAAAAATAGATATATTAGCCTAATACCTTTAATGCGAAAGGCGTCAATGAATGGCATCAAATATATACAGCAAGAAACAATGCATCTCACACCCGAGAATTGTGCTTTTACATTGTTAATTAAAAAAATTACGTCCATCTCTATTTCATTAACTATCGATTGTAAGTTTTTAAAAAGAAATGTATTTAAACTTTTGTTAACTTTTATCAAATATGTTTGTCTCATTGATCAGAGGTCCTGAGGAAGGGCTCGATTTGCGTCCGAAACGTCGGCAATGGTAATAAAATTAGATAAAGATTGATTAAATTTTCGTGTGATTTCTTTCCTGGCTGCCATCCTACTCATATCTGCTGATTTATAAATTTTAATTAAAATCGTTAGAACGAATTTTGAGAAAATCGAAAAAAAAGTGAAAAAGTACATGAGTAAAGTACTCTTTGAACGATTTTGTTCAAAAAGCTTCGTGTTACGTCACTTAAATCTTAAATTTCAAACTCATAGCTCTTTTTGTTTTTGAGATATTTTGTTCACAGACAGACCATTAAAATCTCGATATCGAATTTTTGACATGAATCTAATACTTTCTCTCTATATATAATAACATATAGGCTATAGATAAGAGAAAGTAAAAATAAAAAAATTATTTATTTTTAAAACAATTATTTTCTTTTTTAAATAATACTAGTCGCAAAGCCCGCCGAGGGCTTAAATAAAATCATCGGACTGCCTAGAGTCCGAACCCTCGAATAATGAATGATCTTGTTGCAATTTAGAAATAAAATCCTTGTATCCAAATTAGGGTCCGACCGAAACAAGATTTTCAGCAGAAACCGAAACCGAAACCGAATATTCGGCCTCAACCTTAGTTTCGGCCGAAACCGAAACTTGTATTTCCTATAAAAAAAATTTTTTTCATTTTACCTTTTTTTTTTTTTTTTTGAATTTTTTTTTTTCCCTCCCGTGAAAATCATTTTACCTTTTTTTTAGGGAGACTAAAATTTTTTTCTCCCTCAAGTGCAAATTATTTGACCTTTTGTTTTTTTTTTTGCATGCGAGTCTCTTCCCATTTTTTTCAGACTCTGGTTTCGGCCGGCCGAAAGGTTCGGCCACTTTTTGGCCGAAACCGAAACTACGGCCGAAACCATGATTTTTGGCCGAAACTGGCCGAAACCGTAACCGAAACCGAATATTCGGTCGGTTCCTAATCCAAATGTTCATGTTTTTGAACTTTTCACCTCTCTAGACCTATTGAAGAAATGTTAAGGCTTCATCCTTCCAAATTTAATTCATGGCTCTAAAATTAACCAAAAGGGATGGAAATAAGTAGGACGCTTTACCTCGAAAATGATATGTGATAAAGGAAAAGGGAGGTCTTATTTTGATTCAGGATTAAGAATCTGAAGAAATTATGTCGAAGCATTTCAGTGTAAGACACAAAAATGAAATTTGTAATTCGAACACGAGATGCATCGATAGTATAAGAATAAATTGAAAAATGACTTAAAAAAAAAAAAGGGGTTTGTCTCGTAGAATTTACCTTGAGCCAGTTTCCAGCCTCCGCCGATTATCACAATTAGAATAGCGACAAGTTTTGCAGCCGTGAACACGTTTTGTACCCCCGTGGCCAGGGTCACACTGTAGCAGTTGATGTACAGAATCACAGCTGGAAAATAAGAAACAAGTCTATTAGATCTTTTGAATTTATTCTGGCAAGATCACATTTCAGTCATAGGGATGACGAATCGAGGAAATCAAATATCCATCATCCAAGTTTTTAAATAGATTTATATTTAAGGAAAATTGATATTTGTTTAAACTTCAAGTTTTCCTTTGATTACTCATTTTATTTATAAAATGATGCCAGAAAAGAGACAAACTTTTTTTTTTTTCGACCAATTAATTTATTATTCTAAATTCTAACAAATGAATGGAAAATATTTTCTCTCTTGTGTCACTCTAAATATATTTCGGTCGGCAAACTAAATAAAATATATACAACATTTAATACAATGTAATTAATTAGGAGTTCAAGTTCACTTGAGGAGAAAAAAAAATGATTCTTAAAAAATTGTTTATAATTCCGCATGAAACGATCGAACGGCAGTGAAAGTAAATAAACATAAAATTTGCTTCTCTGCTCCTAATTCGAATTTTAGATAAATTCTTGAGTTTATTTTAAAGTTTTTTTTGTGTTATTCTGTTTTTCTAATTCTATTATTTATAATTAATCGAAAGTTTCGGGTTTCAATCGGCCGGATTGATATCGATCTATGGGTGATCAAGACCCTAACCTCTCCGGAGACGGAGAGGAGGGCATGGAATTTTCTTCTGTTTTATCCTCTGCGTTAAATGTCTTAAACAAATATTCACCGAATCAAGATGCCGTAAATTTGAAACGAAAACTTCAAGATTCTGAAGAGGGCTCTCAAAACGCTGCTGCAGGTCAAATTAAACAATGGGCTTCTACTCAATTCAACGATGTATCTGTAAGTCCAACTCCTCAAGTTTCTTCTGATAGTGCCACGGCGTCGAATGAACAAATTAATAAAGACAGAATTAACTATTTGAAATCTAAAGAAAATTTTTATTTATCATGTGCAAATAACATTTATGAGCAAACAGACAGGGGTCCCTTTAGTTTATATATCGAAAGTGAAAATGGCAAAAGAGTACACCCGATGTTTATCGGTAAATTAATTAGGATAAATTCTCTAGACATTTATAAAAATGTATTATCAATTAAACCTTTAGGTAATTTTACAATTAAAATTGAAATAAATAATTATGGCAGCGCTAATAAATTAAAGAATTTTCCTTTTTGGAAAGAAAATAATTTAATTTGCTTCATTCCGCACTTTATGCTGTATAGACAGGGCATTATCAGAGATGTCGACTATTCGCTATCTGATGAGGAAGTCTTAGAGTATGTAATTTCAGAGCAAAAAGTAGTAAAGGCCAGACGTATATTAAAAAAAAAGAAAACAATCAGGTGCCTACTCCACTGGTTGTATTAACATTTAGAGGGCAATTTATCCCGAGGGAAGTAAAAATTCTTGAGGTACTCTGTAAAGTGGATGTTTTTATTCAAAGAGTTATTCAGTGTCGGAGGTGCTACCGGTTTGGGCATTTTCAGTCGTTGTGTACCTTTAACCCGCGTTGCGGGAGGTGCTCAGGGGACCACGAAACGTTGAATTGTAACCAAGTTTGTATGGTCTGTTGTCATTGTAAAGGTAATCATTTGGCTACAGATGAAAGTTGCAAAGTATTCGCTGGTCAAAAAGAAATTAAGAGATTAATCTCTGAAAATCCACTATCATTTAAGGAAGCTAATTTATTAGTAAATAAAAAGCAATATGCTAACAGGGTTGCTGCTAGCGTAACTGCCAATCAGACACAAAAAGAACAAAGTCCGGTATTTCATGAAGTGTCAAATTTTGATAATAATCATAGTTTTGAATCTCAAGTTTCAAAGCACAAAATAATTACTGTGCATAGTAAACCGAAAATTCCGAAGCCTATAGAAGGTGCGAATTTTGTTAGAATGGGAAATATTTCAAATAATATTAACCCAACTATGCCTATTATAGACAATCCTAACTATACAAAGAATATTAAAAATCCTGAAGTTTTTAACATGCTTATAAATTATATTCTAATTAAAATCATTTCCAATGATATTCCTCTCTCTTCACTTAATCTCCCAACTGAGTATTCAGAATATTTCATAAGAGAAATAATACAAGATAGGGATTATAGTATGGCACTCACATAATTACCTATGTTAATTAAAAAAGGTTGTAGTCTGGTCTTTTACTTTTTGAAGGATTTAATATGAGTTTCTTATCGTTTAATGTACTGTATATTGTAAATTTTGTAGTAAATATAATTTTTTAGTTTATGGCTCTGCTGTGATTGTTTATAAAAATACACGATATATTTTACATAAAGATATGTCACTCGAATTCCCCTAGTGAAGATGATTTAATTGCTAGCCTGATCCCTAAATGTAAGTAGAGATTCTCAGTCAAAATAATGACTACCTGTCTAAAAGACAATTATTTTTCGATAATTCAGTGGAACTGTCGCTCCCTCAATGCAAATAAGGGCAATTTAGAAATTTTATTAAAAAATCTCAATATAGGCATCGCGGCTCTATCTGAAACATGGTTGAAACCGTTTTTGAATTTTAGAATGAATGGATATCATGTAATTAGGGCAGATAGGCCAGATGGAAAAGGAGGGAGTTTATTGTTAATAAATAAAGAATTAGACTATATTGACCTACAAATTATTTCCCCTTCGCCAGTAATTCAAATATGTGGGGCTCAGGTGACACTCCCAGATAAAAGTAAAATTTCAATCTTGTCTTGCTATTGTAAGCCAAGAGCTTATCTTACAAGTGATGAATGGAAATTGATTTTTCAAAATATTCCACCTCCTTACATGTTTCTTGGTGATTTTAATATGCACTCTTACGAGTGGGGGTGCAGCTTTCAAGATCGCTCGGGTCAAGCCTTAGCGGAATTCGCTGATAGGTTAAATTTAATACCATTTAATGACGGCTCACCGACAAGGTTAACCTTTGGATCAGACAATCCTTCGATCGTGGATATATCCTTTGGTTCCCCGGCCCTATTTTTTCAATACTCTTGGCATTTATTAGAAGACACTATGGGGTCAGATCATTTTCCCATTCATATCCAAAAATTATATCCAATGCCTCCAAAACCGGATAAATGGAAACCTAAATTCAATATAAAATTGGCTGACTGGTCTTGTTATAAATTAGCTATTATAAATATGTTTCGAAGCCCGCCGTCGTTTTCTTCAATAGATGATAGATATGAATATCTAGTAAATGCAATTAACACTGCAGCAGAAGTAGCTATTCCTCGATATAGGCCTTATAAGGGGAGAAAGACAAAGGTTTGCTGGTGGTCGGAAGAATGTGAAGAAATAATTAGAAAAAGAAAAACCGCGCATAATAAATATAAGTTAAATGCAAATTTAGAAAATTTTCTAAGTTTAAAGAGGGTACAAGCGCAAGCAAAAAAAACTATTTTGGAAGCCAAAAGGTCTTCTTGGAAGGCCTTTTGTTCTGGTCTCAATCCGAACTCCACATCAAGGGAAATATGGAAATGTGTAAAAAAGGTTAAGGGAATTAATAGTCCAAAATCTAAAATTTTAACTGATGAGGTAGCGGAACAATTTTTGGACAGACTAGCCCCCCCATTCGTTCCCCAAAGTAATCTATCTGAAATATACTCGACTCAGTCGCAAGATATTCTAGGAGTGCCATTCTCATTATTTGAATTGGAAATAGTTCTTGAAAGTAGCAAGGATTCTGCGCCAGGACTAGATAGTATACATTATTCAATGATAAAGTACCTTCCGCTAACAGCAATACAATTTCTAATAAATATATTCAATGATTTAAGGTACAACCATGAAATTCCAACAATCTGGAAAAAACAATTAATAGTGCCTATTCTAAAACCGGGAAAGCCTCGCAATAATGCAAGCTCCTACCGCCCAATAGCCTTATCTTCTTGTATGTTAAAAGTGTTCGAAAAGTTGATAAAAATTAGACTGGAAACCTTTTTGGAGTCAAATTTCAAATTATCTAATTTGACTTTTGGCTTCAGATCCGGGTATTCCACTATGGACAATCTTTCTATTCTGGTTTGCAACTTGAAGGAGGCCTTTGCTACCAAAAAATTTACCTCAGCTGCATTTCTGGACATCGAGGGTGCGTACGATCATGTGAACCTCCAAATATTAACTAAAAAACTTATAGAGCTAGGAATCGGGGAGAATACAGGAGCGTTGATATGGAAGCTTTTGTCTGAAAGATATATAACAGTACGCTCGGAAAACCAAAATTATTCGCGTACTATTTATAGGGGACTACCTCAAGGCTCAATTCTAAGTCCAATTCTCTTCCTGTGTTATACGTTCGATATATTTAACTCAATCAGTCCAGAATGCAAGCTATTGCAGTACGCAGACGATCTGGTGGTGTATTGCAAATCAAAAAATTTCCAAGATACAATAAAACATCTGGATGATTCTCTAGCTCTGTTAATAGAATACTTGAAGAATATTGATCTTAATATATCTTGTTCAAAATCAAACGTATGTATATTTACTAGAAGACGTGTGCCGCCTTTAAATCAGATATTACTAGGAGGCCAAATGTTTCCAATAACTAATAAAGTCAAATATTTGGGACTAATATTGGATTCCAAATTATTATGGAGAGAACATATAAAATATATTATGGAAAAGTGTTCGCCGAGCCTAAACTTATTAAAAGTAGTTTCCAGTCTTCATTGGGGAGCGCATCCGAGCTCACTTCTCACTATATACAATTGTATAGTTCGATCCCATCTCGAGTATGGAAATTTTCTCTTTGGAGATGCATCGGTCTCTGCTCTCACTCCTCTCGATAGAATCCAATTCAAAGCTATCCGAATATCCTTAGGATACTTAAGATCCACTCCAACAAATGCCATGTTGATAGAAGCCAATGAGCCTCCGCTAGTGCTAAGAAGAAACTTACTGGCCATGAAATTTTATCTGAAAAGAAAAGCAAAAATATTCCATCCTACTATAGAAGCAATTGAGGAATGCACTTCTGCATATTATAATACTCCTTATTGGAATACAGCTAATATCCCCCATCTGATTCAATCCTCTATGCAGTTTTACAATATGAATCTGCCTATTGAGAAATTTTCTGTCCCGCTGGTATATAAAGTTAAATCGGCCTATCTCAATTTGCCATTGCATATCAGTCTTTCACCCTTAGAAGAGTATAAAAATACAAGCCTTCAAAAATTCATTTATACTGACGGGTCTAAATTTACAGAAAATGTCGGCTGTGCCTTTGTAGATACTTCGAACTACTGTTTTCAATTATTTAAACTCCCAAAGGAATTTTCAATCTTTTCAGCTGAATTAGTCGCTATTAGAGAGGCCCTTTATTATATTAAAAACCAAAATATTCAGTATGCGACAATAGTAAGCGATTCACAATCAGCATTGGCTGCATTACAAGGTCTAAGGAAATGTAAATCTATTGGCAAAATTCACTTTGATATTATACGTCTAATAAAAGATATTACGGATAATAACCAACACATTTCCTTAGCTTGGATAAAGGCACATAGCAACGATAGAGAAAATGACTTGGTGGATTATCTGGCTAAGAAGGCGGCATTTATAGGCAACCAGCTCCAAGAAGGTATCCCAATAAGAGATATGTGCGCTATATTTAAAAAAAAACTTATTATAGATTGGAATAATCACTGGGCCTATGCTTCATTGACTCGTGGGTCAGCTCTAAAAAAATTAAAACCCCATCCAGGCCCTGCATGGTTTCTTCAAACGCCAGATTTGAAACGAGAACATATCACCCTGTTCAATAGACTAAGAATTAATCATACTTTATGTAATGAGCACCTCTATAGATTTTCCTTCAATGATACTCCATTCTGTTCCTGTTCTTCTTCAACTTTAGCCTCCCCCGAGCATTTGATATTCTTCTGCCCACTTTTCACAGGGAAAAGAAAAACACTATTAAAAGAAATAGAGCCTCATTTTCGGGACCCTCCAACCTTCTCAAAACTTCTAACTAGCCCAAAAAAAGAAATAGTTCTTGCCCTTTATAAATACATAAAACACTCTAATATAACCATATAGACAGACAGATACAACTTTACCTACATTTGTACAATGTTATTTTGTAATTGTATTATGTTATTGTATGGTATTATATTTTGCTATTGTGTTCTTGTATATATGTTTTTCTAATGTGTTCTTATACTATGTCTTTCTATTATGTTCTTTTATTTTTTGTTTTTCTAAGGTGTTATTATATTATGTATTTCTATTGTGTTCTTTTATGATGTTATTCTAATGTGTTCTTTTATTATGTTTTTCTATCTTATTCTTGTATTATGTTTTTATACTATGTTTTTGTATCATGTTTTTGTATTATAAAATATTGTAATGAGAAATTGTATGGCCTTGAAGCCCAACAATAAAAAAAAAAAAAAAAAAAAAATAATAATTCCGCATGTCACAGGTATATTTGACAAAACATATATATGTTGATAATTAAAGGAGCGTGTCAAACATATTTAGTCAAAAATACAATAATAGAATCTAAACAACAATGCCCAACAGGGAAAATTAAAAAAAAACAACAATGATCGGGACGTCATATGCAATCTAATGAGCGCAGATATCACACCGCTTTTTAGATAATTAAATCAATAATTAAATTTGTTCCAATTGGCTGTGAGCAAAATAAAAAAAGAAATTCGTTTGTTAGCTTTTTATGAGTGTTTCAAAATCCCGTGGTATTTATTCTTCTTGTGAGTAAAACAATAAAGGAAAAATAATATTTTCAGGGGAGAATTTCTCTTGTTCACGGAAAAGATAAGAGGAATGGTTGCCATGGTAACAATATACATATTTATAAATTTTACATCTTGAATTCTAATATATCGGCGGAAACTAGTAAATATACCTTCTATATAGATAAGAGAAAGTAAAAATATTAATTTTGTCTGAAAATCACAGACCAAAAAATCTGGTATGACTGTTCGCACAGCACCGATCTTTCTCATATCTTCGGTAATTGAAAGTTGTATTCTGTGCTTGTCACACCAGATTTTTTGGTCTGTGATTTTCCGACAAAATTAATATTTTTACTTTCTTTTACCTATCTTTTTATTCTCAACTTACCGTATACTTATTAAGAGAATTTTTAATTATAGACCACATTTTTGTATTAAATATTTATTAAAAATATATATAAATACTATTCAACGTTTCGACTTCTTATTCTGCAGCCGTTATCAAGTACTGTGCACTTGCTCCGACTCAAGTGAACTAACTGTCATGTCAGTTACTTGCCTTTTTATATATAGCGACGTCAGCGCTATCTGTTGGCATTTCTGTGAAGTTAGATTCAAATTTTCCCGTTATTTTTTGTGACTAACTTCATGGAAATGAGTGAAAATAGCGGGAAAATTTGAATCTAACTTCACAGAAATGCCAACAGATGGCGATGACGTCGCTGTATATAAAAAGGCAAGTAACTGACATGACAGTTAGTTCACTTGAGTCGGAGCAAGTGCACAGTACTTGATAACGGCTGCAGAATAAGCAGTCGAAACGTTGTATAGTATTTATATATATTTTTAATAAATATTTAATACAAAAATGTGGTCTATAATTAAAAATTCTCCTAATAATAATATTTCAAGCCACAAAAGCTTTAATAAACAATACCGTATACTATTAATAATTCTTTTAAATATTATTTTTAACAAAATTTGGAACCAGTAGGCGATTGGCCAAAAAGTGTCACCTAATTGGACGGTTTGAACAATACAACCCCCTCCCTATCCTCGCCCCGAACAATGTTATTAATCTTTCAAAGTCAAGAGAATTCTTTTCACGATTAGTTTAAAAAAATTGGCTTGTTTACAAAATATCGATACGATATAGCCAACAAAATTAATTTATAAAAAAAAAAAAAAGTCTTTCATTCAAAAAAAAAAAAGAATCTCTTTAACAGGTGTCTTGTTTTGACTCATTGATGATGATGATGTTTTCGAAGCATGAATGAATATCGTAAGGGGCCGTACATTTCTGTTTGTTTATACTGTATATTAAATAACATGCGTCATCATCTCTCTCTCAGGTTGTTTACCGGAAGTGCTTTGCGATAATGACCATTTCTCTTATAGCTAATCTGTCAACACATATGAGAAGAAAAAAAAAAAAAAAGTGCTTTGTTTTTTGACCCAATTGGCATTACTAGGAAACTCATGACTGGTCAAGTAATTTTAATTCAAGACGGCAAGAAAATATTATCTGGACCAATGTTATTGAGACTCGTGGAAAGAGGGGGGGGGGGGGGTCACGTCATCGAAAATTCTTCAGAGCTTTGAGGCTTTGAATTGAAATCCAAAGATAATCTTGCCTTCGGTAATCGAAAGTTGTGTTCTGTGCTGGTATACGAGGTTAGCACGCTAACCCCTCCACCAAAGCCCCGAGGGCCCTTTTCTTCTTAATTATGGAAAGAAAATTATTATTATTCCATTCCAATTCAGTGCCTGCTTGAGGATTTGTTTACATTCATGGAATACACAAATGAAATATTTCTCTATACATTTCCTACGGGAGAAATCGTAAATTTAAGAATTAATAACTCAAAAAGATATGGGAATTTTGGGGTGAAAATAATTTTCCTGTAATTCCGAGAAGGTCCTCTTTATGCATATAAAATTTCATTTCAAAATTCCAACGGGAAGTTGAATAAATAGAACGTGAAAAACAGACAGACGCACATTAGCAAATTATATATGGACCCTGTTATGCATTAGTGTGTCAAGCGCCAAAAAATTAAAAATTGAGTTAAGCACGGAATATTGTTTCAAATGCTATAATTAGAGCCCGGATTCCTATGCAATTGCATATTCTATTTGCTAATAGGTACATCACTGAAAACCAATTTTCTATCCGAATCATGCCCCCCTTGGAGCTAGGGTTCAAATTCTATATTGCATATTTTTGCATATTTGGTCATTATTGCATAAAGTTGCATATTTAAGACTTTTTGGATATTTTAAATTTTTTTTCAGTAAAAGTTTCAATTTATTTTAATTTTTTAATTTTTTTTCTAAAAACAAAAACAAAAAATTTAAATCCTTTATTACATTGTAAAAAATAAATAACTATATATTTT
>JAKCPI010016722.1:0-31064 GCA_023213315.1 Euborellia annulipes | reverse complement strand
TGTAACAAATAACCTTGTGTTTATTTACTTATAGCTGCTTGGCCTTTTATTTTGTCAGTTTTTTTCGATTTTCTCAAAATTCGCTCAAACGATTTTGATTAAAATTCATAAATCATTTATTTTTGCGTGAGTGTGAATGGTAAAAAAGTGGGAGTGTTTTTTTTTTTTTTTATAAAAAATGTGTATTTTTGATGCATAAAAGGACCCCAAAATTTGATTTGTCAGAGGTGGTCAAAACCATAGAACTGGCCCTGTCCGTGACTGTGTAAATGTATAACGGGTCAAAAGTAGGAGCCGCCAAAAAAATATTATAATTTTGACAAAATATCTGATTTGATCTAAAAGATTTTTATATAAAATAGAATGTATGGGGAAGAAAATAAAAATGTAAATGAAATTTGAACCTTTTCCTCTGATGATTTCTCTCTTCTATATTTGAAAAATAATTAAATTGAAAGACAATCTCAAGAAATTATCTAATTTTCAAATAAATAGAAGAAAACAGAAACTATTTAATTTATCAATCCTTGCTGTTAAGCAAGCAACGCTTAATGCCTTCTCTTTCCTCTCTTCCATTTAATGAAGAAGAAGAAGAAGAAGAAGAAACCTTGATGACAAGCCACCAACCTTAATTCCATTTTGTGTTTATAGCCTATTTATAGTAGTCAAAAAGAAAGAAAGAGATGGAATCTAAATCTAACTAAAACCGCTAATCAGTATATTTCACAATTTCACACGGTAATTTGGATCCAGGTGGATCTGTGTGTGTGAATGGATAGATGGATGGAGCTTGGATGATATCTCTCTCTCTCTCTCTCTCTCTTACGAGAGAGATTTAACTAATGATGCTATGAGACAAATAACAACAACAACATTTCTGTTTAATCAATGGTTCTCTCCCACACTCTTATCTTATTTATTATTTAATACAAGTGGAAAAGCCCGCCGAAGACTGCGCCCCCTGGACCCTTTCGCCTTCGGGAGAAAATACATCAAATATATTCTTGCTCGCAGGTGAGCAATTGCAAAATTTTAATAAAGTTTTAAATTTCTCTCTTTGAATCAACTTCATTATTATCATATAATCAAGCAGGAACGGTAGCATTTTGGGTTTAAATCCCTACATCCGATCCAGGATTTTGGACTGAAATCCATCAGAAATTCTCTTTATGAATCTAGGATCTAAACTAAATCCTTGTCCAAAGTTTTTGGATTTAAACTTGTATTTAATTATTATTGCTGCGAACTATGTATTTCCTAAAAATATGATTAAACATCTGAAGATCCAATCCAGAAACTAGATATAGATGTAAACCCAATTTTTGAAAGTACTTTCCACAAGTAAATGAACGGTAGATTAAATCTTGGACGATATGGTAGTTGGAATTTTTGAAGTACAAAAGAATTTCAGAAAATTATCCTGATCTTATTTTTGCCGAAACAGGTGTTTCTTGCGTAAAAACTTGTAAGCCAAATGCTCTGATAATAAAAATAAGATCAGGATAATTTTCTGAAATTGTTTTGTACTTTAAAAATTCCAACTACCACATCGTCCAAGTATTAATCTACCGTTCATTTACTTATACAGTAGAACACTGGACTACACTAAGATTGTTCTTTCCACTTGTTAGATCAGAAAGTTGGATCGGGACCCTTTTTTTAGTGGATATTATCCATCATCCCTCTTATCAAGAGAGGTAAAATATCCCTCGGATGCAATTGAGGGACGTTAATTAAAGGTACGGTGAAAGCATAAAAAAGAAGGATAATTATAATATCAGATAAATAAGCATCATAAATTTTTTTATTACTCTACTATTATTGCTATCATTATTGGATTATGGTCGTCCCTACTCTAGACAATAAGAAAGCTTGTTTACTAAATGTAAATGGACTATTTTGTAAGTTATTTTTTAAAACAATATATTTTAGATCAATGAAATAGAGAATTGCAGCCGAGTCGATCAAATGAAAATCTCAATAGTTATTAATCTAATCGTTGGATAGCCACTTCTCACATCAATATATTTTTATTATTTAAGTAATTTGATAAGTATTTAAGACACCGCCTTAGAGAAGATCATCATGCAGGGTAAAGTGGAGTGCAAAAGAAGAAGAGGCAGATCACTGGCAAGATGGGCGGATCAAATAAAGACCCAACTTGGCACTACACTTCACGCTGCTACAAAGATGCCCAGGAGCAGATCACGCTGGCGGGCTGCAGTTGCAAGAACTGGGGCTGTGAGAGCAAGGAAGAATTGAGAATCACGACTCCTCTGAAAAGAGGAATACGACTTTGAAGAGAGAATTTGATAAGTGCATAGTAGTGAAAAAGGTTTAAGATATATTATAGAAATAATTCAGATTAAATGTTTCTTCATAAAAATCCTTACAAAAGGGGTTTCCTACGAAGATATCTATGAGAGAAGTGGCTGTCGAGCGATTAGATCAATAAAAGGAAGTCATCTAAACGGGATAGTCTCAAACGAATGAAAATCCCAATATAAGAAAACGATTCAATTAGATAATCATCATCAGTTCTTATGAGAATATATGCTCAATGAATTCTTATATTTTCATAAGGACTGATGATGGCCTGATTACATCAAAACCGAAATGTTTTCTTTTATTGGGATAGAGGATATCATGTTTTCCTCACCTTTTATCTACATCTACATCTGTGATCTAGTTTTCTCACCTGGCTACTTGCTCCTGCTATTATTAAATACGAAAGATATCTTAAAAATTTGCATCCTTATTTATCATTTATTTAGGATCTTTCAAGATGGTCCGCCTCCCTTTTGCCTGACCTATTTAATTAATTATTCTAAAAATCAATCTATTTTATCATTTAATGTTTAATTTAAAATAGTCAACTGAAAATGTTGATCTAATCCTCTGAGCAAAGATAGTAATTTTATGTTTTACTATTATTAATAGTAATTTAAAACTGGTGTGAAAATTGATCTCTCTAATGGATGCCCCCCTCATTCAGCCACTAGTGATTATTCTAACAGATCACACAAATGGTGGTGGTTGTATTTTTTTAAATCAAAGAGATCTTTTTGTGCCACATTCGCTAATTAAATTGCTAAATTCCATTAATTTTTTTTTTATAATAACCAAAAATAAATAAAAGTGGGGGAGAGAGAGAGGGGTGAAAATAAAATAGAAATCATGAAATGATAATTTCAAAGAGTAGATAAAAAAAAATCGTTTGAAAATAAAAGAGAGAGAGAGATCAAATGAATTATAATTATAAAAAGTGAGTGTCCAAATGCGTTTGTACTTGTTTCTATTTATTCCCCCATCCACCTACCATCATCATCTGCCTTTTGAAGAGGATGGGCCATACACAGGGTGAATAAAAATAATAAGAATTTTGAAATTTTTTGAATATTCAGGGAAATTTTATGATTTACCCTTACAAGTGTTTTTTTTTTTTTTTTTAATAAATATCAAATAACTACATTTATAGACCAGTTATAGGCCTATTAGATTCTCCTGGGAAACTGATGAAGATAGGGAGCAGCCTGGTGGTAGAAGAAAATCCAGAGATGATTTTCAGACCAATATATTTGGATTAACTCCTTCCGTTATGGATCAACGTTCCGGAGCCAAAACAACTCCTTCTTAAGGACCTTTTTTGTGTTTCAAGATGGTAAATGTAGCGACGTTCCTTTGGTTGAAGATAGGGCGCAGTCTGGTAGATATTAGTGAGAAGGATGAATAAATAGGAACCGTTTTGGCTCCGAAACGTTGACCCATAGCGGAAGGAGTTAATCCAAATAAATTGGCCTGAAAATCATCTCCGGATTTTATTTATTTATCCTTCTCCTAGGGAAAGTTTAAATTCTGTTGAGTCAAGTATCAGTAGCTAAAGTTTCATCTTGTCTTAAATAGGATTAGCAGTCCCATACACCCTGATGATGTGGAATCTAACACGAGGTCGCTTTTTAGTGTCCAGGTCTAGGAAGTACAAAGTTTCAAAATATCTGAGAAAGAAGCCTAAATATTCTCGACAGATTCACTCCAAATTTCAACAACTTCCCATTTCATTAAATTATGTGTTTTGGTTCAGATGGAGATGAACGAGAATAAAAACTATTTGTTGCTGGCGACTGCAGCTTCAGTTTCGAGATTCGATTATATTCAAGACATTAACATCTTATAAAAATTTGTTAAGTTCCAAAGCAGTTTCAATAATAGGAATTAGTTTTTGAAGAGATGTAGCTAGAACTCAGCTTTTGACGGAGTTCTGGCTACATCTCTTCAAAACTGGATTCCTATTATTGAAACTGCTTTGGAATTTAAAAGATTAAGGAGTGCAAGGATGTTATTGGCCCGAATATGAGGAGTAAAACCTCGAAACTGTAGCTGCAGACATTCTGTACCTATTTATTCTCGAGACCTATATATTGATATTTGAATAAGATTCAATGAAAACCTCGATTTGGACTTGACTAGTCATAGATATTTTCAACAATTTGTGAGTATCAATTTTGGCACGATGATTAATCTTGTGCTGTGGCAGATTCAAGAGAGCTGAAGAATTAGTGAGGCTGGAGATCCTGGGTTCGATTTCCAAGACAATGATGCGTTTGACCGAGCAACAAAAAAACATACAAATTGCCCAACTGTCAGGGGCTCGCGACAACAATTCTACCAATCAATAAAGACGGGGTCTAAATGGCCTCAGATGCCGAAAAAGACCTTAATAAAAATAAAAATATTCAATGTTTCTAACTGTTGTTACTTAACAATTGTAAATATATAGATATGCAAGAAGAATATTTTATTGATAAAAAACGTCATCTCCAAATGGATGATGATGACTTTTGGGGCATACTATATTTAGAGAGACAGCTCGTAGCTACAGAACAATGCGTGTCTGTCGTCACATTGATTTCGTTCCAATTGAGTGCTCGGCTATGCTAGGAGGTGTTGGCACGTATGTGTGTGAATGTGCATGTGATGGGGGTGGGGGTGGCCTCACTCACTCTCTTTCGTTGCCCCATTAGCTAATGCATGGAGACATGAGACAGCTTTCTTTCAAATGAATCCTTCCTTCTCCTCTAAACAGCGACGACCCCTTTAAGGCCATAAATAAATCTACATGTGATGATATAGAGCTTAAGAAATAAATAAATAAATACATTTTCGCACTTTTTACGAGATGTGCGTGTTGAAAGAATAGTCGAGTGGAATTAATTCATCTATTTATAAGGCATAAAGCCTGAGCTGATAGAAAGCTGATGAGAACACGTGTTACAGCCCAGGGGCAATCGAATTTATACATTGACTAAATTTAAATTCAATAATAATAATAACTAGGGCTCGGGGGGGGCCCCCACCCCCCCTTTTTAAACCCCCCTATATTTTTAAATCTAAATAAATCCAAAAATGGGATTTTTTGGGGGGGGGGGGGAAAAGGGAAAAGTGTGATGTTTTTAAAGATAAAAATAGGGTGGATTTATAGGCACTGAAAATCTGAAAAATAGGCAGGCAACTAAGCACTAAAAATTATTAAAATAGGCACTTGAAAAAGCATTAAAGGCATTATTTAAGAAATAATATAA
This sequence comes from Euborellia annulipes, assembly GCA_023213315.1. NCBI lineage: Eukaryota > Metazoa > Arthropoda > Insecta > Dermaptera > Anisolabididae > Euborellia > Euborellia annulipes. The sequence continues at coordinate 25,485 of JAKCPI010016722.1, read as the reverse complement.
AAAAATTGATGTCTTATTTTTGGTAATCTGGTGTGACTGGTCGCATAGCACACAATTTTTTCTTAATTTCGGTAATTTAAAGGCGCATTCTGTACTTGATTGCCAGAATACAGTATAAATACAAATCAAATTTTTAAGTACTAATTTTTAAAAATTTTTTACATTAAAAATAAATTTTTTCTCTAAAAAAAGTATTTTTTCAAATTTCGGGGGTGGGGGGGAGTAATTACCCCCTTTACCCCCCCCCCCCCGCCCACTTGAAATATTTTCTTGATAATTCAAAAAAATTTTAAATTTAGGCTATATATAGCTCGTAAAAAATTGAAATTGGCTATTTGAACTTAAAATAGGCACTAAAAAAGGCATTTATAGATTGAAATAGGCACTAAAACCCAGAATCGGCCAAAACAGGCATTATAGGCACTAACAAATGCCTCTTCTTTTATTCAGAATTTCATGAAACGTATACATATCATATTGGCCTAAATTTTAAGCTATAAATTAAAAAAAGGCAAATAGGGCGAAATCCGAGCCCTAATTATTATACATATAAAATGTTAGTAGGCGCCCCGTAGTTAGAATTTGCTTATGTGCCTAGTTACGCCATTTTTTGGATTGGAGGTTTAGTATCCGCAAATAATGTTGCAGGTGGATGATAATATAAAATAAAAACTGTATTTTATTTTCAGGATTTAGACTTTGATCTTGAATTTGAATAAATTGAGTAAGAACTCAAAAATATCGATAATTTTTAAAGGTAATAAATAAAACAAAATACTTGAAATTTTTTCACGGGTAGATTTTGATCAAATTTTTAAGGTTAATCTTATGGCGGAATATACTGGAACGAAGATAGAGATAACAAACTCAGGATCATCAAACCTTTGGTGAGAGATGATTATAACCCAACAATAAATAGAGAAGAATGTTGCAAGTTAATATTTGCGAGATTGCGAATAGGCCAACTGCAAAATAACTAGACATAGAGTGCTCCAATTTTTAAAGAGGGTCTCTATTTTTATAGTCATTCACCTCAAAAATGACAAGTGTTAAATGGACCCTGTTATGCATTAGTGTGTCAAGCGTCAAAAAAAATTAAAAATTGAGTTAAGCACGGAATATTGTTTCAAATGCTGTAATTAATAATATTTTTTATGAAATATGTCCTAAAAAAATTTATATTTAATGTAACTTGCACAATTGGCAAAAAAAAATTATATATAATCCAATGAAAACAAAAAACTTTAATGTTAATTTTCTCAAATCTCGGTAGCTGGCGCTTGACACACTAATGCGTAACAGGGTTCATATATAGAATGAAGAAAAAGAAGATGGACAATATTTCACACAAGAGTAGGGTCCCTGCTTAGGCCCGGACTGCGCAGCATGTCTCAAATAAAACGCAAGAACCGTAAAAAAAAAATTGCTTTTAATTTAATAATATCAAACGTCCATTATTTCCTCTTGATAATGAAGGTGTTCCAGGTGTTAGATAATAATAGTAATAACAAAAAAATTTCCCTGTGCTGAAAAAGGAAATATAGAGCAACCTAAACGTCATTAATTATTATGATTAAAACAGAAAAAAAAAATGAGATATTCATTCAATCTACATAATTATCATAATCGTTAAAGACAAGTCGGAGGATCATAAATTAGAAGGTATTTATTTTGGAATTTTTATTTAAATTTATATGATATGTCGTCTTATATTTAATAAAAATACGAATGATTAATCTTATATTCTCACCTGGATAGAAAAAAAAAAACTGGATTTGGAAATATGTCACGTTATAATTAATGCCCTGAAAGGGAAAATTTCTTTCCTTTGAATTGGATGCGATTTGCTTCTAGACGTGAAATATTAATAATATAAAATTTATCAAAGCAAATTTGTCAAGTCAAGGTTGGATGGCTGCATCGGTCCCGTCCTGTCCGTCCATTAAGGGCAGAGGCATCTAATCAAAAGGGCCCTCAGGCCGTTAATTAAATTTGAAAAACATACAACATTAAAGACCTAAAGACTTTATTATCCTCTCTCTTCAAATTACAATCTAGGTCAAAAGATATTTTGTCCGTTATTTGATATACGAGTTGTAGACTATATTTTGTTTTTTGGAGAAAATTATTTTCTTTGTCAAGTAGAGTATAATTAAAAAAACTTTGAATTTGTTGTTTGGCCAACCAACAAATAAGCATAATCACAAAATTTTTTTTTTTTTTTTTACTTTCTCTTACCTCTATATATGTTAATTTATAGAGAGAGAAAGTATTGGATTCATGTCAAAATGGATCTACACGTTTTGGGGTTCCCTGGGTCCGTAAATGATCGGTGTGTCTGTGAACAAAATATCTCAAGAACGAAAAGAGCTAGGAGGTTGAAATTTTAGATTTAAGTTAGGTACCACCCTGGGACGTGACACGAAGCTTTTGAACAAAATCGGCCAAAGAGTATTAGTACTTTACTAATTCACTATTTCAGTTTTGTTTGATTTTCTCAAAATTAGCTCAAACGATTTTGATTAAAATTGAATTGATAAAAATTTTTTAGATTCTCTTTAAAATGTATATCCTCATTTTGTCATTGAAATCTTCTGAAGACCACTTTACTCTTGTACTACATAGAAAAGATAGGAGAAATGGTTGCCATGGTAACAAAATATAAATATTTTCCTATATTTATAAATTTTATATCTTGAAATTCGAATGGACCGTAACTTACTGTCGGAAACAAAATATATGTCGATACAAAAAATCTGGTTTGACAAGTACAGAACACAACTTTCATTTACCGAAGGTAAGAGAAAGTTGTGTGCTGTGTGATCAGTCACACCATATTTTTTTTTAGTCTTTTCGGCATCTTAGGCCATTTAGACTTTAACGATACTCATTATTTAAATATACGATATGCCCCGGAGCTTAGAGTAGTTGGTAGCGTGCCTACCTTCTATACCGAACGTCGCGGGTTCGGACCCCAGGCAGTCCGATAATTTTATTTAGGCCATTTGGATACTAAATTGCTTAACTAGAAATGCCTGGCCCCACAAAAGATATATTAAACATAGGAGTATCGTTAAAAGACTTAAATGGCCTAAGTTGCCGAAAAGACTGTGTGAATGTGTGTGTGAGTGTGAGTGTGAATGAGAAAAAAGTGTGTGAATGTTAAAAAAAATATATATATACGATATAGGCCTATGTGGTGGGGGTCATTTATTAATTTTTTTTCTAAAAATTGTCTAAATTAAAAGACCCTGTCGTGTGATGTCGGCACACGAGAGAGAATAACACGCAAAAGGATTCCCTCAAAATTTATATATTATATGCCTACTCCATCAATTGAATAAAAGAGTGAGACTCACTTATCGATAGATATATACAGTACTACTGACAGTACTACTGACGGCCCCCCATCTGTTAATGGGATCTGCCCCTCAGGATGCATCCCAATTTTGTTTGTTAATCCTATATTATATAGCTTATATCGTCGCTTGCATCACGTAGTGACGTATCTCAAAAAAATTAAAAATTGAGATACAACGAGTATGGCCGTGTCCTGGCCTTCTTTACATTATTACAAAGTGACGAATCTGTATTTCCATGTTTTTTTTCGTATTATTTAGGTTCTTTGGTTTTGCGTATCTATACATTTAATATAACAACACGAACTATAAACAGCTCTCCTGAAAAATGATAGAAATTGAGATACGCCACTACGTGATTCAAACGACGATATGTATATGTATATTGCCCATCCCCCCTCCCCCCCCCCACTGAGAATAAGAGGGCGCGCGTACCTATGTCAAAAGAGGAACGGAACAAGCCATTGATTCATACATACCCTTTCCTCTCTCTCTCAATAAATTTATAATTTTATACCCCCCTATTGCTATGATTAGAATTTAATACATAAACGTAAGTGATAGATTTACGACTTGTTGATTTGAGACCGTCAAAATATTTGTTGTTTTATTATATAATTCCCTCCCCCCCCCCTTCGATCCCTTTTGAATGATGATTGATAAATGGAAATTCAATTTCTTTATCAATTGGTTTTTAATTTCTCTTTCTCTGAATCGTAAATAAATTAAATATTTCATTATATAATGTAACCTACATATTATGTACATTTTAATTAAGGCGGAGTAGGAATGAAGGTGTTACGCATGTTTTTCCCGATAAGATGGCGTAGTGTGTCATAAAAAGTATGCCCAAAAAATCAAGTAATTCAAAAACTTGCTAAGAGATGTCAGAATGGTAGCTAATAATATTTAATGCATTTGGTTGATCTTTTAACAATAAATACTTTATAAATGTTTTTATATATTATGTATCTCATATAAAAGCATAAAAATATATAAATATAGGCCAGATATACACTATTAGGGGATCAGCTGTTAGACTAGCCTGTCATCTATTGCAAGAATGCTGAACTAATTTGAGAGTTGATTTTTAAATAAATCATCTAAGCTTATTTTAAAAATTTCTTAATTAATATGTGATTAATAATAACAATAAATTCATTTTTAAATTTAAAAAAAAATTAAAGATTAGGATTGGGACAGATTGTTTTTTTGTATTTGCTTGATAACAAAAAAATTAATTACGATAATTTTTTAATAAGTCATTAAAAAAATTATAGCTCGATGTCCCAATAATCTCTTATGAATTTAATTCATTTAAAAAAAAAACCGCTTTGAAAAATTCCTTATAATAGTCTAATTTTTTTTAAAGTACCTACGTTTAGACGTCGCTCCTCAACCCCCCTTAAAAGGGCGAGTGTTTAAAAAGGCTTTTTTATAAATATAATTACAAAATATTTTGAATCAAGTAGTAGTACGAACGATCGTTTAGTAAAAAAAAAAAAAAAAATTCTAAGACGAAATTTTTGCAATTGGCAACGGAGTCTTTTTTCCTCTCTCTTGAGGTAGGTAAATCCAAAACGCATCGAATCCTTTTTAATTGCTTGTATTTGCACAAAAATTTTATACTATTAAAAAAGTTTTACTTTGAAATTCTGTTTTATTGATAACTTCTCTTCCTGAATTATTTAATTAATTTGAGTTGATTGCTTAGTATAACGAATCACCTTCTCCAAATACGTCTAATTGATTCGCTTAAAGCGTAGCATTACAAAAAAAATGGTGTGACTTAACGCACCAGATTTTTGCGCATGCATAGCTAATTGACCATAAAAGCTACATTAAATCTAAATATATTTTTAGAAACAGTGGTCCAATACCCCCGGACCTTTTTTTTCGTTATGACGTCATTTTACCGCATAAGAGCACTCGGGGGGGGGAAATCGTTTTTTGAAATTTTAAACCACTGTAGATTCCGAACGGCTAATCAGATCAGACTAAATGTGATGTAATTTTGTGCAGAAAGAAAACCTCTATTAGAATAATTTAAAAAATCCCGAGGAACTAACTCCAAAATAAATTATTTTTTTCACAAAACCTCATTTTTTAAGCAAAAGTCGCCCTTAATGGATAAAAGTTTGGCCATACCTGTAATATATTGTTACTATGAAAATGTATGAACATATTTGTTAATGAGAACAAAGTACGAATAAATAAAAAACAAAACTTTCTCTCTATATATTTTAATATAGGTAAGAGAAAGAAAAAAATAGTTTTAAGTCAAGAACAAGACGTTGTCACGTTAAAAAGCCACCGGCTGTGTAGAAGATACAGCCTGTTTTTTTGTGTAGAGATCACATATTTGGATATTTTATACACAATAGAGAATCCTAAATAAATACAAAATTTCATAATTGGACAAAAAATTTTTAAAAGTGTAAAAAGTTCAAAAGGAAAATTGTGAATCGAAATTAACATGCAAATCCCCATATGGGGATTTAACATTGGCTCTATGGAAGGAAGAACCGCAAAATGAATTTGAAAAAATCTGAAATACTACATCAATAAAGTGTATCTATCTCATTTCCTTAATACACAGATAGATACACACACAGACAAATTCGCGGGAAATACTTTTTTGAACTCAGGCGATCTCAAAACGTGTATTTCCATCAAAATCTCGACATCGGATTTTTGACATGATCGCAATATGAGAGAAAGTAAAAAATAGTAAATTAATTCAATACAAAATGAACGAAACCTGTGTTTTCTTATTGTCTATTCGCTGTGAACAAGAACCGAGACTTCTACCTCTATGTTAAAATCTAGGGTATTTTACATTTCAATTTTTTATTATAGCATAAAAATATGTTGAATACTATTTATCATTCTTGAATAAATGTTGATGCATATCTGGCGAATTAAGAAATAAAAAAGACAATTTATTTCAATGATTAATCATTGGATAATTGTCCAGTATTGATATCCCAATTATTGCTACATTCGCAGAGAACAACTCTATTATTATAAAATCGAAGAAGAATCTCCTCTCGAGGAGAAATTATGAGCTTTAAGCCATTCCCCTTTCGAATAGCGAGCGTAGTAAATAATTCATAATTATCAAAAGTTGACTTCATCATCATCATCATCATCAACTAGTAAATTTCCTAGGCGAATGAACGAACGACTTGTCTATTCAAATATCTGCGTGGGTTTTGAACTTGCTGCCCTGCCCAACTCATAAAAAAAAGAATTTAATGGAAATTTGCATGTTTTAACGTAAATTGACTAAATTCTTTTTTTTTAAGTTGATTTATGGTTATTTATTTATTTATGGTCATGCGAAATCATTAGAACGTCTATAGATTAAGATATTTGCTATTTAAAAGGTGAAAGGCTTGTTTACAGGTGCCTTTAGAAAATGAAAGAAATAAATGGAGATTTTTTTTTTTAATAAAGACATTCTTTGTAATCTGAGCATAAAAGGAGAAGGCAGAAAAAAGAAATTGCTAATTTTCGTTTGTATCCTTTACATAAGGGCTAAAAAAAAAAGATGAGATCGGGATAATCACTAAATATGAAAGTCGGTTCACAGGGCGAGCACTTGCACGAGGTGGTACGGAGGAGAAAAAAAAGGATATATAAAAAATAACTGTCAATATGTGTAGTGAAAAACCGAAATACCAAATACTACAACGTTATTACTTTTATTTGCTTTACAGTTTAATTTTTAATAAACCGGCCAGTCAGGTAATTATCAGTTGCCCAATTTATAAGTACATTTTGATTTGTTTTCCTATTATCTAACAAAATTGTTTAAACGTCGCGGGTTCGGGCCAGGCAGTCCGATGATTTTATTTAAGCCATTTAGATACCAGATGGCTTAAATAGAAATTCCTGAACCCCAAATACATTTATTAATTACAACGGTTATCGTATAAAGTCTTAAATGGCCTGAGTTGCTGAAAAGACTGTGTGAATGTGAGTGTGAGTGTGAATGAGAAAAGTTGAATGTTTTTAAAATTAAAAAAAAAAAACATTGTTATTGAGTACACTAGCCGCACCGCCCGCCGTCGGCGATTTGTTTACATTCATAGAATATATAAATGCAAAGAATACATAGATATTTCTCTATACATTTCCTATGGGAGAAATTATAACTTTTGGAATTAATAACTCAAAAAGTTATAAGAATTTCGGGACCTGAGTATTTTTCCGGGACGTTTTCTATAAGACTGAAAAAATTTTGTTCCAAAATTCCAACGGGAAGTTGGTCAAACAGAGCGTGACAGACGGACGGACAGGCAGACGGGCAGACGGACATTAGAGAATTATATATATATATATAGATTTTGTTCAAATAAAACAATAATTGAGGGCAGGTTAAGTAAGGAGAGGGGAGGGTGGCAATTTTTGTTTTTTTGCACGGGGTGCCAAAAGGATTAAGAAATCAATTAATTTTTAGATGCTCTTTAAAATGTATATTCTCATTTTGCCATTGAAATCTTTTGAAGCACACTTTACTCTTTTTTAAATAAAAAAAAAAAACTCTCACTTTTTTTTATTCACACTCACACACACATTCACAGTCTTTTCGGCAACTCAGGTAATATAAGACTTTATACGATAACCGTTGTTATTTATAATATCTATTTAAGCCATTTAGTATCCAAATGGCTTAAATTAAATCATCAGACTTCCTGGGATCAGAACCCGCGACGCTCGGTATAGAAAGTAGGTACGCTACCAACTACACAAAGACCGAGGGCCACTTTACTCATGTACTTCATAAGAAAGATTAAAGAAACGGTTGCCATGGTAACGAAATTATAAATATTTTCTCATGTTTATAAATTTTACAGGCCTACGGGCTTAGTGTAGTTGGTAGCGTGCCTACCTTCTATACCGAACATTTGGATACTAAATGGCTTAAATAGAAATGCCTGAACCCCCAACAGATTTATTTAATAATTAACGGTTATCGTCAAAGTCTTAAATGGTCTAAGTTGCCGAAAAGACTGTGTGAATGTGTGTGTGAGTGTGAGTGTGAATGAGGAAAAAGAGTGTGTTGCAAAAAAAAAAAAAAATTACAGCCGGAAATTAAATATATATGGACACAAAATATCTGGTGGGACAAGCACAGAACTCTTACTAGATGTAAGAGAAAGTTGTGTGCTGTGCGACAGTCACACCAGATTTTTTGGTTTTGGTAGGGAATTCGGTCTTTATTGTTGTATAAGCCCATTAAGGTGTTTTATTCTTCTCCGACTCCAATCTCATATACCCAGCAACCAACCTAATATCAAATTTCTTTTAAAAATAATAAATAAACACTAGAAGCCAACACTTTTAGTTTTATTCACGCTCTCCCTTTTTAGAATAAATAAATTAATTTTTCTATAAAAGGCCCGGGCAGACCGACATTAAAGAGTAAATAAATATTCTAATTATATATTTCAAAGTCAAAGATCAAAGTAACACTAATTTGAAGGTGTTTATTTATAGGTAGAAATTTTAAGCTCCTTAAAAAATGAAGAGATTCTGATTAAGAAAAGAAATTGAATGGAGTCTCATCAGTTATGGAATAATAAAGAGCTTAGCAGCCCTGTAGGTGTCAAACTGGATCCAAAAGAAGAGAGAAGGATCACTCAGCATCATCATCATCTCCGTTTTCTATTCATTCGTTTTGACTTTTTTCAGGGAGGTCAAATTAAAGGTCAGAATTTTTGTTTCGCTCTCCTTTATTTTTTTAAGTCCATTGAAAGGTAATTTGCTTGATATTAAATTCAATAGGTTATAAATGGTTATAAAGTAGAAACTTGGCAGTGAAATATTAATTTTTAAGAGAAAGAAAATATATCATTTTTTTTATCGTGTAAAAAAAAGACGATGAAGGAGGACATGTGACTGAGTGTCTGAGTGATGTGACACTCAGTACTCCTGAAGATGGGTTAATAGCCCGAAATACATCGAGTTATAAATTCAAATATTTATATAACTTGTTAGTGAAACCTCACATATAGGCCCTACTAAATAATTTTACTTATAAATATATTTCACGAAAAACCTACACCACTTTCCCTCCAAACTTTAAATAAGTCACCTGCGAGTAGTACTTTACCTAAAAAGTTCAGAAATTTTGAACATTTCAATTTTTTCTAAAGTATGTGAAAAAATGACTTTATTAAGCACAAACTTTGCACAAAGAAAACTCTTTTTTTTGTGAAAATAGGTTGTTTTTTTTTTCATTTTCGTCATTATGATCAGGTAAAAACAAAAAGTGCACAAGAAATAGACAAACACAGACGGAAACCACTCTGCAAGGTTTAGAAAGGTGTATATTTTCTAGATTTACGATTGTACGCGATTTTCCAAATTTCATTGTCCCGGTCACAGAAGCAAAGTTTTTCTGGAATAACAGCGATTTCCTTTCTGTTCTAGATCTAACGGGTTAGGAAAACACTTTGAACCCAGAAACAGACCAAAAATGAAAATTTGTTACATAGTGTAATCAAAGAAGAAAAATACATTTTCAAGGGTGTGCTTTAATAGTGACATTCATCCACTGAAAAAATGGTAATATTGGAACTGAGAAAAATTAATCTCTTAAATAGAGAAAAACAGCGGCGTAACCAGCCTTTGAGGGCGGGGGGGGCGAAGCTCAACTAGGGCGCCGATTTTCCAGGGGGCTCCGCCCCTGGACCCCCTTGCTCGCCTTCGGCGAGCAATTGCCCGCCTTCGGCGGGCAAATTTCTTCCATCCTGTAATTTCCTCAGCGAATTTGTTTATATTTACATGTTTTTTAATGACACCTGTATGATTTTGTTTTGATTTTTCTTTGCTTTTACGAAAAATGTCGTTTTCTTCTGTGATTATTTCAAAAACTCTTCAGTTTTCGGAAAAATATCAAAGAATAAAAACTTTTTAAAATTGAGTATTTTATCATAATATAACAAAGAAATTGAAATTATCGAAATTTCTAAAAAAAACTTATTAGGAAAAGTACTTCTTCCAAGTGACGTATTTACTCCAAAAGTTGATAGAAATCTACAATTTTAGTGTAAGGAGCATATACCAAATTTCATCGATCTAGCTGCTTTGGTTTTTAAGTAATCGTGTTCACACACACACCCAGACGTAATTCCAAAAGAACATAGGAGATAGTCTCGGGGAAGTCATTCTCCATATTTTTTTTTTAACACACACTTTTTTCCCATTCACACTCACACTCACACACACATGCACACAGTCTTTTCGGCAACTTAGGCCATATAAGACTTTGACTTTGAAATTTTGTATCCAAATGGCTTAAATAAAATCATCAGACTGCCTGGGACCCGAACCCCCGATTAGAGCCCTGCACGGGTACGGGTTGGCCCGTAGGCCCATTACCTACCCGGCCCGCGAACCGGGCCGGGCGGGCTTTGGAGGCCATGAAAAAATTACGGGCGGGTAGCAAGTCTAAATAAACGGGTTCGGGCGGACGGGTATGCAAATGAAATAGGCTATTGAGGGTTTTTTTGTCGTAATTTAAGACTTTTCCCTCAAATAAAAAAAAAAAAAATTTAATTATAAAGCTTCTATATACGTTATTTATTATTTTTGGAATTAAATTCATTTAAAATAGTAGAATTCAAGTTGTAATATAATTTTAAAAGAAAACAATCAATTTTTTAAGATAATCGATGAAAAGAATATGATAAAATCACATACGCTGGGCTATATTTTAGAGGCCGTAGGGCGCCTATGCCGGTTTCGGGGGGCGCCAAGGGCTCGATGCTTTGGGTGGCGTAACCAGGGGGCGAGAGGGGGCTCGAGCCCCCCCCCCCCTGGTTACGCCACTGGAGAAAACATGGTTGTGTTTTCAAATTTTAAATAGGCCCAGTGTTTTTTTTTTTTTTTTTTTTTTTTTAAGATATTTTTCAGCATATAAGGCTCCATACTTGAGGCATAAACTAGCGGAGTTGAGTGAAAATTTTTAGAGAGATTGTTCTAGTTTTTGAATATAAGAAATAGAGGTTTCCTAATCTTTTAATGTGTATAAGAATAAATGAGTTCAGCTACCAAAGATCCTGTTCTAAATAGCGAAAGAATAATAAAATAAATTCAATTATTTTTTTGCCATCTCCCTTATTCTTATTACCGACCACCTATGGTTCTAATTAATAGCACTGGCTCTCCAGGACAATAAATTATTTATTTATTTAGTCGCCTAATTTGGAAAAATCCATCTTCAAATAAAAGTTATTGTAAATTAAAATTGAATATTTAGCTACCTTTAGAGGAATGTTGTTCCCTGCTGAAATTTATCTTCTATATATTGGTAATAAAATTCAATAAGAATGAAATTGTTAATTCATCCAATAATAGGAGACGGTACTTTTGCTGCCTAGTACTTTTTCAGTTTTTTTTCGAATTTCTCAAAATTCGCTCCAAAGATTTTGATTGAAATTCATAAATCAACTAGTTAAACTTAAAACTTTCTTTCTACATATTGTATTAACGAATAGGAGCTTTAAGGTCAATTAACTAGCAGATACTAGATATTTTGTATTTATCCAACAGATTGACTCAAATCTACCTCTCTATAAATTTTACGCCTTCATTTTATTCGAGTTGTTCGAATCGTTGGCGGAATTTCTTTTTTTTTCTCTTCTCGTCTCTCCTTTTTCATTGTCTCCCCGCCAATTAATCCCTTTAACTAGAGGCTACTCAAATCATTTTACGATCATGACCCATTACGGACTCACTTTGCCACTCAACTCTAATTGCGCTCATTGAGTTACTCGTTATTCGTTTTGTTATTCATTTCAACGTCCAAACCGCTTCAATCACCCCCCTCCGCCCACTCCCTTCTCTTTAAAATTTATTTATACTCAACACAATTATATTTCCAAACGATGAGAAAGACAACAAATTTTTTTTTTAGTTTGTGCTGACATTTAGCTCAAGTCTTGTGAGTAATCCTTTAATTAATACGTCAGTATATCACTCTAGAATAGCAATTTAGGCCTATTACGATTTGATTATCGCTCAAACAATACATTCCTGTCTTTAGTGTTAAAATAAATGATTGATAGGCAATTCAAATTTGAAAACAGCCCTCGGGCCTTGGTGTAGTGGTTGGCTACTAATCCAATCGAAATAAATAGAGACGGGGTCTAAATGGGCTACGATGCCGAAAAAACCCTTAAATGAAATTTAAAAAAAGTTTTGAAAACAGCTTTGGCCTTTCCTGAATTGGTTATTTAAGCAACTATTTATTATTCTGGCAAGGGGGGGGGGAGGGGGGTTAAAATAGACAAAAAATTGAATCTTAGCCTTTTAAAAAAGAATTTGATTTTAAGTTTAACTGTTGTTTATTTGTAAAAATTACAACATTTCAGTCACTCATTCTGTAGCCTTCTTCAGGTACAATTCAGCTAAGATTATACTGTAAATGCTGTTACATCTGTGACAATCTCATTTGAATTTTTAGTTAAGAAAAAACATGATGGCTGCCGCATCTCGACATCCACGCCATCTACATTGCATGAACGATCGCAGCGCCCCTACATACAATCTGACACGAAATTCAAATATTGGATTTTAAAAAAATACTTGTATACACTCTCTAAACTATACAATTAATTATTAACAAAATATTACATGTTGTTTTTACGATGTAGATGGCGTGCATGTCGAGATGCGGCAGCCATCTTGTTTTTTTTTCTCATCTAATTCAAATGAGATGATCCCAGATGTAACAAGCTTTTTTTTTTATTTTAAAAAACACTCACACTTTTTTCTTATTCACATTCACACAGCCTTTTCGGCAACTCAGGCCATATAAGACTTTTGATGATAACCGTTATTTGAATATAGATGTATTTGGGGTATCCAAATGGCTTAAATAAAATCATTGAACTGCCTGGGGTTCGAGCCCGCGACTCTTGGTATACAAGGCATGCGCGCTACCAACTACACCAAGCCCGAGGGCAACAACATTTAAATTTTGCTGAATTGTACCCAAGAAGGCCACAGAAACGTTGTAATTTTTACAAATAAACCACAATTAAACCGAAAATCAAATTCTTTTATTAATGATAACAACTGTGAAAGCTTAAACTCCAAAATTCTCAGCCTCAATGGTGTAGCGAAAGGGCGGCAAGGGGGGTCATCATGCCCCGGGCGCTACTCACAAAGGGGCGCCAAATGGTCCGCAAAACAACAAATTGCTGCATAATTTTGTCTCAAATTTAAAGCCTAGCTTGAGCCTATGACTTTATTTATTTATTAATTTGCGAGTATATTTTATATATAATATTATATGGTTTTCGAATGGGGGGGGGGAGGCGCTAAAAAGGTATTATGCCCCGGGCGTGAGTTAAGCTCGCTACGCCACTGCTCAGCCTATCTAATCTTCAAAAAACTTTTATACATAACATTAATATCACCTCCTGGGAGGTCTTTCTCTAAACAATAAAATGATGAGTTGTCAACAACATTTACTAAAAGAATAATAATAATAATACAGAGGGATTTTAGAAGTTAATAAAAAAACAACAACAACAACCCCTACTGGTCTTGATTTTTCAATCTAATCTAAAAACGAAAGCGTGAGAGATTGGGAACTTCCTTTTCTCAACGGGTGCCCATCAAAAAAAAAAAAAAAAAAAACACCCATTAAATCAACCCATATGTATTATGTGCGTCGTCTTCTGCGCTTGAGTGTTTTTTCTAGAAAACCTCCGAGAGTAGGTTACGCGATTGAGGGATGAGAGAGGGAGAGAGAGAAAAAACAATTCGAATGGGAGGGTTTTTGGTCCACACACACACAGGGATCATCAACTCGCAACTGCTCAACCGTGTATTGGGACAGGGCAACAAAAAAAAAAAACAAATTCGTTACGATTCTTATTATTATTATTATTAAGATACTCGTATATAAAAAAAAAGAAGAAATTAGAAATTAACGGTCTCTTCTCTCTTCCTTTTACTTAAATTATATAAAAATATTTTCTCTTAAAAGCTCGTTAAATTTTTTTTTTTTTTTTTTTTTTGGTAATTATAATAGAGCGTTAACATAAAGATAAAAAATTAAACATACAAGTGTGTTAATTTATTTATTTATTTTTTTTTTTTAGCTAACTTAAATTAACTTGAGGGAGTATAAAACAAGAGCAGGCACAAAGTGTCTGATTAGAGCAAAGAGAGAGAGGGGAAAACAAACTAACAAATATGAAGGGAAACTTCTCTAAGCACAATAGAGCATACAAGCATTACAAAGTGCAGCAAATTGTATTGGCGATGACGTCACCAAGGAAAAGAAAACATTTATATTATTAGGGGAATTTTCACTCATAGACCACATTTTTGTATTAAATATTTATTAAAGATATATAAATACTGTTAAACGTTTCGACTGCTTATTCTGCAGCCGACTCAAGTGAACCAACTGAGTAAAGTTGGAGCAAGTGTGTACAGTATTTAATAACGTCTGCAGAATAAGCAGTCGAAACGTTGTACAGTATTTATATATTTTTAATAAATATTTAATACAAAAATGTGGTCTATGAGTAAAAATTCCCCTAATAATAATATTTCAAACCACAAAAGCTTTAATAAAAACATTTATACATCAAAAGATTTGATAAAATGGTGGATGCAGTTCAAAAAATTATATAAATATTGAATATAATAAAGAAACAAGTTTAATGTCTTATGGCTGTGGAGATTTAATCAGGAACCGAAGGAATTTTGCAGCCAGGAGATTAAATTAAAAAAATCTTTTATTTTATTTTTACTTGCTGACGTTTCGGTCGTTTATTACAATCTATAACAAGGCAAATAATTGTCAACAATACACGAAATACCTAAGTTTTTTTATCCCCTTGACAGTACAATAGTATTCTAACAATTAATCGTACTGAGGAAGGTCGTGACTTGCGACCGAAACGTCGACGGTTAATTAATTAATTAATTAAATAAAACTTTTTTATTTAATTCCTTGGCTGCAAAGTCTCCTGTACCCAATAAAAAGACTGGATTCTTTAAAAATACACCAGCCGATCAAAAGACCTTTCTCGAGACAAAAGTCGGACTTTCTGAAGCTAAAGGTCGAGGGTTCGCATCCAGTCCCAGGCGAAAACATTTATTTCAATTGAATTGGATCAATTAAATCAAATTAAAAAAAAAAATTTGGACTTTGAAGAGTTCAATCGTATTTTTTATGCTGGTAAGACAAGTGTCATAGAGTTAACTAGGATATCGAGTCTATTCGACCCTTCGTTGAGTAATAGACCACTTAAAATGAAATAAATATGCAAGGTCGTTAATTCCTTGTATATAAAATATATAATTTATTGTTGAACAAAAAAAAAAGTTCCAAAAATTTGACATCAACATTCTTCTTCAATTTGGTGCTAAAGATACATGTCATCCGTTTCTTTTTCAAAGACATGGATTCTGTCAAAAAAGTCACTCTTTGAGTTTATGACCGCCGGATCTTGACAGTTAACAGCTGCCACTTAGAAAAGTAAAATATTTTTTTTAAACAAATATTGTTTAAAATAATAAAATTCGTATATTATTTCACTAAAATTAATATTTTCGGGTTCTCTACAATTTACTAACCTCAACACTTGAGATATTTCACTTGAAAAAAAAACCAAATTTGCTAAAGCCCCTGTCTATGTGTCTGTGAAAAAAATATCTCAAGAACGAAAAGAGCTAGGATGTTGAAATTTTATATTTAAGTTAGGCACCCCCCATGGGACGTGACACGAAGCTTTTGAACAAAATCGACCAAAGAGTACTAGTACTTTACTGATGCACTTTTTCGTTGTTTTTTTTTTTCGATTTTCTCAAAATTCGCTCCAACGAATTTGATTAAAATTCAAAAATAATTTTGTTAGATGCTCTTTAAAATGTATATTCTCATTTTGCTCTTGACATTTGTTGAAGCTCACTTTACACTTGAACATCAGAGGAAAGATATAGAACATTATTTAAATTAGTTAATTAGTTTTGTTAGAAATCCATGCTTAAACATTTATGAATTTATTTTTTAACTGGCTTGTGTTATACTGTATCAATAACTAAATATAAATTAATTGATTATCTTGTTTCATTCTCATTTTAAATGTTTTACAGTTTAAATATCCCAATGATTTTAAATTATAATAATTTAAAGAAATTTTATAAACTTCTCACCAGATGATTTTGAAGCTAAGAGACGGAGTAGTTGGTGGGATGGTCTCTGCCCTACTCTGGAGTGAAGCAGTACCCTGCCTGTGGACAAGTTACAACAAGAATCAGAACACATCACATACAAAAGTATCTAGTAGGGCCTACATAGGCCTATATAGTCGATGAGTGGAGAACATGACTGATTATTGGAACCAAGTTCTTTTACCGGGCTTACGGTAGGGTGAATTGGCAGAAAACAAAAAGCAGCAGTAACAAAAATGCGTTACAGCGCTCGAGCCCCGGCGGAAGCCGGGAATAAATAATTATTTTCTTCTATAATATTCATATTATTATATTAATAATAGGGTAAAAATGAGAAATGCAGCTAAGGTTATTTCTTTATTTGGTTAATTCACACAGCTGACGTTTCGGTCCCTTGTTTAAACCATTTTCAGAGCTATAATCATACATATACAAGCGATATCATAAATTATTCCAATTATTACAATCAATAGAAATTCAAATTATATTTTCCCTGGCGAAAAGTCATTATGAAAGTGGCATAGTGGAATTCATACATTGTTGAAAAATTCTTATATAATAAATATAGTGTGAGACGACCAGGTACATAAATGAAATTAAAACTATTATTTATAGCCTATAATACGAATTTTGATTCATTTATGTACCTGGTCGTCTCACACTATATTTATTATATAAGAATTTTTCAACAATGTATGAAATCCACTATGCCACTTTCATAATGACTTTTCGCCAGGGAAAATATAATTTGAATTTCTATTGATTGTAATATTTGGAATAATTTCTGATATCGCTTGTATATGTATGATTATAGCTCTGAAGATGGTTCAAACAAGGAACCGAAACGTCAGCTGTGTGAATTAACCAAATAAAGAAATAACCTTAGCTGCATTTCTCATTTTTACCCTATTATTAATATAACATCTCAGCTATAAATTGTTTATGCAATAGTCATATTAAATGATATTCGGAGTTGAAGAAAAGGCTTGAGGAACTTCGGTCCTGGCGAGGGTCCAAGGAACCCCACACGTTTGCTTTTATTTTATTGCTAGTGTACTCAAATGGGCAGGTGTTTAGAAATTATTCAACTCGAAATGACGTTTTCATTGATTTATTAATCAAATGTATCAATCAAATAAGAATGAAACAATCCCCATTTATTTAGAATCTTAAAAAAGAAAAAATATTAATATTAGATTGGAATGGATTTTTTTTTACCAATCCAGAGGATAAAATTCTTTTATGTACAAAGTTCAAAATTATGCAAAGAGAGAGAACAAGCAAAAAATAAACTATTCGATAAGCATTCTAATTGTGCAAGTCGCTCGATGCCAAGGGCGAATACAGGGGGAGTAAAGGGGGTAACTACCCCCTCTCCGAGATTTAAAAAAAAATACTTTTTTTCGAAAAAAATTTATTTTTAATGTAAAATTTAAAAAATTAATTCTTAAAAATTTGATTTGTATTTATATTCTGGCAAACAAGTACAATGCGCCTTTAAATTACCGAAATTAAGAAAAATTGTGTGCTGTGCGACCAGTCACACCAATTATATAAAATATTTTAATCTATTTCAGTATTTCTCAAGCTATATGTAATTCCACTGGTATTGTCTCCATTGAAATTTTCCTGATAAAATCGATAGAAAGATTCATATAAAATAATTTTCAACTCAACAACATAATTGTGTCCTTCCCCCTCCCTTCCTCTCCCCCTACCTGTTTGCTTCTCCTTAAAACTAATACAAATTGAGACCCCATAAGTGTTTTCAATTTCTTCCTAAAATCGAACAAAAACAAAAAAAAAAAGATTATTTTCTCCATCCCTTTTCACATTTCTATATATCTTTCTCTCCCCCTCTACATATATAGGCTACTAGTGTATTTCGCGCAAAGGCCATTTGAGTGTGCTATGTTGCCAAGTCGGCCCGATTTTGTGGCTCAAATCTGCGGCGGTATCTGTTTAATTGAATCGCTGAGTTAGCAGTGCTTAAAACAGCCAGCCTCCCATACTCGAACATTCACACACAGATAGAATTCCCACTTATTACACGAATAAGAGAGAGAGAGAGAAACCAAACGGCTGCAACAACCAATTCGTAATATTTAAAGCCAATCGAAAATCCTCCTCTCCTTTTAAAATTGCCAAGTTATTAATTTTAAAACAAAGAGAGAGAGAGAGAAAGAAAATAAAATGATATAGAGAAACATATTCCTCTTAGATAATAAATAAACAAATAAATAAATGAATAAAACAAATATTAATCTCACTGGATTAAAAAAAAAAGTAGAAAAAACAATAAGAATGAAACAATCCCCATTTATTTAGAATCTTAAAAAAGAAAAAATATTAATATTAGATTGGAATGGATTTTTTTTTTACCAATCCAGAGGATAAAATTCTTTTATGTACAAAGTTCAAAATTATGCAAAGAGAGAGAACAAGCAAAAAATAAACTATTCGATAAGCATTCTAATTGTGCAAGCCGCTCGATGCCAAGGGCGAATACAGGGGGGAGTAAAGGGGGTAACTACCCCCTCTCCGAGATTTAAATAAAATACTTTTTTTCGAAAAAAATTTATTTTTAATGTAAAATTTAAAAAATTAATTCTTAAAAATTTGATTTGTATTTATATTCTGGCAAACAAGTACAGAATGCGCCTTTAAATTACCGAAATTAAGAAAAAATTGTGTGCTGTGCGACCAGTCACACCAGATTATCCCCCCCCCCCGAGAAACACCTCTGGATCCGCCCTTGCTCGATGCTCGATTGAATTTTAATCATGCACACGCATAATTTGCGCAAGCAAAACTCTCCGCCATTTTATAGACGTCTGGACATTATATATTGATTTAATAAATATTATTAATAAAAATTAGACATTAGCCAATAAACAATTCACCTCAATCACATTTATTTATTGCGAATATTTCGATATCAATACAATGATATCATCATTCTCAGCGCATACTAAAAATATGGTAAAGTATTACAAAAAATAGTTATTAAACAAAAATATTAATACTTCACTCACAAAATGTCCAGGTTTTTTATTAATAATTTAATTACGAAGCCAATTGGAGAAGTTTTTACTTGTTTTAATAAATATTAATTCTATTTAAAATTTCAAATTAAATATTAATATTTATTGTGTCTCTTTTTAAAGCAAGGGAGTGTTTCTTGTTATCTTCGAATAAATAACTCCAAATTAGGAATTTTAGTTTAATTTTCGGCATATTTTTTGAACAAGCATGCTTGTGCCCAACGGCGTAACTAGCCTTTGAGGGCGGAGGGAGCAAAGCTCAACTGGGGCGCCGTTTTTCGTTCGGCCTTTTTACTTTCTCGTTTTTTTAAGTATTCGAATCTTGTTTGATCCTTTTTTTGAAATTTTTCTCCGGATTTGTGATATAAAATGAATTTATTATGAAATTTCACAAAAAAAGCCGGAAAACCGGATACGCCTGGGGCGGGGGGGGGGGGGAAGCGCCCCCCTTCGCCCCCACCTGGATACGCTACTGCTTATGCCGTGTGGTGCCGAAGGGAATTTGTGCATGCTGGTACAAAAAGATTGCACATGCATGATTGTCAAGATTGCAGTTATGTATATAGCTCGCCTTTAATACTGAATAATTTTCATGGCGGACTCGAAGAAAAATTTAAGTAGATCAATCGACTAGAACTATCATATAATTTGGATACCAAATGGCTTAAATAAGAATGCCTGGACCCCTAATATGTATATTAATCTCCATAACGGATATCGTAAAAGTCTTAAATGACCTGAGTTGCCGAAAAGACTGTCTGTATGTGTGTGTGAATTTGAGAGTGAATGAGAAAAAAAGTGTGGGTGTTAAAAAAAAAAAAAACTATCAAATAAAGCCCGCCGAAGGCGAGCTGCAGGCTAGTCTTTATTTTAAAGCTCCAGCAAGTTGGATAAAAAAAAAAAAAATTCAATTATCGTTAAATCTAAAAAGTTTATCTCCAGTTATTTTAGTCTAACAGGAACCTAGTTCCGGAGGTCATAACACCAAATAGACAAAGAGAGGTCGAATATAATTTATTGATTTCTACTTAAAGCAATCATGGAAGCGATTAATCCAATCTCTTATGGGAAAAATTGATTCGGCTAATCGCATGTTATGGAACGGCATAACGAAAGAGCTTTTCATTCATTTCGCCCGTGAAATGATGCATTTAAAAAAAAAAAAAAAAAATCTCCAAGTTATAAAGACTAGTATTTTTTTTTTTTTTTAATTTATTTGAGATTCAAATTTAGAGTGTTATTAGTAGTTTGTATTTAAATTTTCAAATCAACAAATTTACAACTGTAATAAAAATTTCCCTCAATATGGATCCCGAATTACTTTATTATGATTACCTTATATAGATTAGAGATTTTACTAACAAATTGCGTTAAAAAAAAAGAAGCTAATTTGTGTCTTTCGACATCTGTATCATACTATATGACCTAAATTAAAATAATAAAAAAAATCTAGCCACTCCAGATTTGTTGTGTCGAGATATATATAGTTTCCGCCGATATATATAGAGATTACCTTATATGGACCATGTTACGCATTAGTGAGTCAAGCGCCAGCTACCGAGTTTTGAGAAAATTAACATTAAAGTTTTTTGTTTTCATTGGATTATATATAATTTTTTTTGTCAATTGTGCAAGTAACATTAAATATAAATTTTTTTAGGACATATTTCATAAAAAATACTAATAATGATAGCATTTGAAACAATATTCCGTGTTTAACTCAATTTTTAATTTTTTGGCGCTTGACACACTAATGCATAAAAGGGTCCATATAGAATTCAAGATGTAAAATTTATAAAATGGGAAAATATTTATATTTTGTTACCATGGCAACTATTTTGATTAAAATTCATAAATCAATTATTTTTTAGAATCTCTTTAAAATTTATATTCTCATTTTGCCATTGATATCTTTTGAAGCTTACTCTTGTACTTGATAGGAAAGATAGGAGAAATGATTACCATGGTAACAAAATATAAATATTTCCCCATACTTATAAATTTTACATTCTAAAGGCGGAAACTAAATACATATCGACACGAAAAATCTGGTGTGGGAAGCACAGAACACAACTTTCGATTACCGAAGGTAAGAGAGAGTTATGTGCTGTGCGAGCGGTCACACCAGATTTTTTGGATTCAGAGGACCTCAAAACGTGTATATCCATCAAAATCTCGACCTCGAAATTTGACATGAATCCGATACTTTCTCTCTATATATTTACATGTATAGGTAAGAGAAAGTAAAAAATTCTAAAAAAAAAAAAACGGCTTGCTCAGCAGGATGTGTTCTGTACAGAAAGGAAAAAAACTCAATTTTGATCCCGGTGAAGATTTTGGTGCCTTTTCATGTGGACGATCACAGTTAAAAAGTTAAAAACTTTTCCATTAAAAATTAATGTAAAATATGAGTTTTTTTTTTTACAGAGAGAAAGAAAAGATATTTATATATAAATATCATTTCAAAGGGATTATCTAATTGATTGAGAAAGATATAAATTTAATTAGGCGGGACGAACGTGAGAACTGTTTAAGCAACGATTGGCGCCTGCTCTCCTTCCCCCACCTCCCTCCCTCCCCTTCCCTACACCCGCGCTCTCATTCTGATTGTCGACGGCTAAAAATAGAACGACAATTAAAAGAATTTCCTCTCTTAATTTTCCCAAGTTTGTTTTTTATTACTAAATAATTGAATTAAATAAAATGAAAAATATTATAGTTTATAAGAACGATGAAATCAAAATAAATTTGTTCCGATATATGTGCGTTTAATCAAAACACTAGTTAGTGTGCAGTTAATTTATATAAAAATTTTGTGAAAATTATTACTCTGAAAAAAAAAAAATGATATTAATATAAATGTATTTAAGTAAACAGATCGCCTGCCGGAAGAACTCAATAAAAAATCATCTACGATCTTTTTATAAAATCTTCCATTATCTAATAACATTTCCTTTAAAAAGAAAATAAATAATAATAAAAAGAAAATAAAAAAAAAAGTTAAAAATTCCCAGTAAAGACACTCACACATGGATCAAATATCCTTCTTAATAAACGCCCATAAAATAATTTCTAATAGAACACTTGATAAAAATATTTTATAATTTTCTAGTCAATTTTTTTTTTAATAATAATTAGCATCAGCCATGTTCTTGGCTTGGCTTGAAGGGAGTCGAATAATTAATTAAATAAATTTTAATATACCTGATTCAAAGATGATGGCAGGCGCTTCACGATATAAAATTTAATACTTGAAGACACATCACAATTAAAATTAAACTCACTGAACACATTTTATAATTTTTTAAAGCATTAAATAAAATCACTTAGAGAAAACGAACCGAACGAGTGGACAACGAAGTCGGACTGATTGTTTGCACTATTCTCCGCTAGAGTGCTCTGGGTCTCTTTGTTTGTATTCTTTGAAGCAATTTTAAATTGAAAAAAAATTAAATTAATTTAATGAAAAAATGAATAAAATGAATAATATGAAGAAAAAATTTATTTTATTAAATTTATTTTTATTTATTTAAACTTAACCCCACACATGTTGAAGTCTATAAAATCCAGAGCAAAATTCAAACATACAGGTAATTTAAGTAAAATAAAAATTTTTTAAGAGTGGAATGGTTATTTTAATAAAAAAAAAAAAAATTGTTGGGAAAACTCCATGGGAATTGGATGCTGTTGCTCCATTTAGAAAAATAATTATCCGTCATAAATTAAACTGAGAGGCTAATATTAAAGTCATTTCAAAGGTCAGTAATGCATTACTTTTTTTTCTTTTATAGTAAAATATTTCCGGTCCACTGAGAGCGTGACGTCCTCTCTGTTTTTTTTTTTTTTTTTCTATCATTTAAATACGTATATTTAGTATTAATTGCATGCATTTATGAATAAATAAAATGGAAATAATTAAAACATTCGAGGTGATGAGGGCGTTGTTGTTGTTGTTGTTGTTGCATGTTAATTGAAATCAATTTCTGACAAATAATGAGTTTTTACAGGGCAATTCACTAATTTACAATTTTTTTTTTTATAAAACTTAAAAATGCCCTCGGGCCTTGGTGCAGTGGTCAGCGTGCTGCCCTTCGGTACCAAAGGTCGCGGGTTCGCATCCCGTATCATGCAACAATTTATTTCAATTTATGAAATAAATAGAGACCGAGTTTAAATGGCCTCCTATACCGAAAAGGACCTTAAATAAATAATAAAAAAATTTAAAATTTCTTAAACAATTTACACCCTCGGGGCTTGGTATAGGGGTTAGCGTGCTACCCTCGTATAGCAAAAGTCGCGGGTTCGGACCCCAGGCAGTTTGATGAATTTATTTAAGACATTTGGATACCAAACACATAAATAGACGATCGAACGGCAGTGAAAGTAAATAAACATAAAATTTGCTTCTCTGCTCTTAATTCGAATTTTAGATAGATTCTTGAGTTTATTTTAAAGTTTTTTGTGTTATTCTGTTTTTCTAATTCTAATATTTCTAATTAATCAAAAGTTCTGGGTTTCAATCGGCCGGATTGATATCGATCTATGGGCGATCAAGACCCTAACCTCTCCGGAGACGGAGAGGAGGGCATGGAATTTTCTTCTGTTTTATCCTCTGCGTTAAATGTCTTAAACAAGTATTCACCGAATCAAGATGCCGTAAATTTGAAACGAAAACTTCAAGATTCTGAAGAGGGCTCTCAAAACGCTGCTGCAGGTCAAATTAAACAATGGGCTGCTACTCAATTCAACGATGTATCTGTAAGTCCAACTCCTCAAGTTTCTTCTGATAGTACCACGGCGTCGAATGAACAAATTAATAAAGACAGAATTAACTATTTGAAATCTAAAGAAAATTTTTTATTTATCATGTGCAAATAACATTTATGAGCAAACAGACAGGGGTCCCTTTAGTTTATATATTGAAAGTGAAAATGGCAAAAGAGTACACCCGATGTTTATCGGTAAATTAATTAGGATAAATTCTCTAGACATTTATAAAAATGTATTATCAATTAAACCTTTAGGTAATTTTACAATTAAAATTGAAATAAATAATTATGGCAGCGCTAATAAATTAAAGAATTTTTTCCCTTTTTGGAAAGAAAATAATTTAATTTGCTTCATTCCGCACTTTATGCTGTATAGACAGGGCATTATCAGAGATGTCGACTATTCGCTATCTGATGAGGAAGTCTTAGATTATGTAATTTCAGAGCAAAAAGTAGTAAAGGCCAGACGTATATTAAAAAAAAAAGAAAACAATCAGGTGCCTACTCCACTGGTTGTATTAACATTTAGAGGGCAATTTATCCCGAGGGAGGGGTAAAAATTCTTGAGGTACTCTGTAAAGTGGATGTTTTTATTCAAAGAGTTATTCAGTGTCGGAGGTGCTACCGGTTTGGGCATTTTCAGTCGTTGAATTCCTTTAACTTCGCGTTGCGAGGTGCTCAGGGAGCACGAAACGTTGATTGTAACCAAGTTTGTATGGTCTGTTGTCACTGTAAAGGTAATCATTTGGCTACAGATGAAAGTTGCAAAGTATTTGCTGGTCAAAAAAGAAATTAAGAGATTAATCTCCGAAAGTCCTCTATCATTTAAGGAAGCTAATTTATTAGTAACAGTAAAAAGCAATATGCTAACAGGGTTGCTGCTAGCGTAACTGCCAATCAGACACAAAAAGAACAAAGTCCGGTATTTCATGAAGGCGTCAAATTTTGATAATAATCATAGTTTTGAATCTCAAGTGTCAAAGCACAAAATAATTACTGTGCATAGTAAACCGAAATTCCGAAGCCAATAGAAGGTGCGAATTTTGTTAGAATGAAATATTTCAAATAATATTAACCCAACTATGCCTATTATAGACAATC
>JAKCPI010016721.1:0-27527 GCA_023213315.1 Euborellia annulipes | reverse complement strand
AAATGAATATGTAACCATATGTAAAATGACCCTATGTTACATCAAGTTTGAAATAGTAATTTGTATGTTTCAGGCCCTTTTCAGATCGAAACTGTGAGAATGTGCACACAATGGTTGTCTGGCAATAAAATTACTGTATAATAAAAAATTAAAAAAAAAAAAAATGTTTTAACATTGCTTTAATTTTGAATTTATTGCTACTTTCTTTTGTAAATATATTGTAATTTTATATTAGACCTATCTATACTAAAAAAAAAAAAAAAAAAAAAAAAAAAATAATGATATTTAATGACTGGAAATATAGGCTATGATAGAAGGATGTGAAAATGCAGGCAGTCAAAAGTAAACTCTCGATTCTCTGCGAACGTTCAGACGTTTCGGGTAATTTTATTCACCCATCCTCAGTGAACAATTCTATTGAGAGAGAGTTAAGTCTATATAATTATAGGCCTATATAGTTCACATTGGTATATTATCATATTATAATGATATACTGTATACAAAAAATCAATTGTATCCTAAACTATTAAATCAACGATTTAAAATATTCAAAAAAAATTTTAAACTGGTATATATCATCATATATTAAACAAAATACAATACATATAAAAATCCAATGTCAACTTTGTATTATTATATAGATTTAACGTCCTATCAATAGAATTGTTCACTGAAGATGGATGATTAAAATTTACTCGAAAAGTCTTAACGTTTGTAGAAAATCGAGTGTTTTTATTTTTGGCTACATAAAAACAATTTTTTTTTTAAATTTCACACAGCGCTATAGAAAAATGTACAAATTAGAGCCGGACTATGTGAGGTAATGTATTTTAATTTAAATATTTATATTGAAAAAAAAAATAGTGAAATATTAAATTTTCTTAATAAATAATTATTATGTCTATTAATCATTTAAATTTCCAACTAATAATATTACATCGTTTATTTATAACTTATGAATTAAAATTAAATGAATTAAAAAAAAGCGAAATTTATTTATTTATTTATTCTAATGATTGTTTAGGTCAAAAGTCTAAATATTTATCTAAAAAAATTTTTTCTAATAGGTTATATATAATTAGTAAATATTTGATAAAAATGCTATTACTTAATAATTAATTGGGAAATATATTCAATCTATCTATATATATATTTCTTATCTAATCTTAGGGACGTAAAAATCACGGAAAATAAAAGTTAAAATGACGATGAGGGGTATGCAAAAGAGATAACAACTTTTTATAGGTCACCCCTTTTCAGACCAAATGACATGCAATATGTACTTAAGTGTCCTTAAATAGGAACATATGATCTCATACTATTAAATGAGCCTTTTTAATAGCGTATAACCTCAAAGTGTTATTAAAATATAATTAATTTTGATTAGAATATGGAATTTATTTCGGATAATGAAGAGGGAGAAATTTCAATCGTTTTTCAACATACCGATTTATAGATAGCCTTATTTGAATCTAATAAATAATTCTTATTCTTCCTCACGGTATAAATATTAAATAATCGAGAAGTATGGATAAAAAAATGGAATCTAACTATTAGTATCTTAAGTCGGGTAACTCGTAATCCCTCTTCACGTTACTCATCAGTTGTAAATGAATCCCTGAATAAATTTTTCTTGTTTATATGAATTTTTTTATTTTTTTCTTTAGGCTCTTTTCAGGCATCATAATCCATATTGGACCAGTTTCTTCATCCATGGTCAATTAGCTGGTCCTTGGTTAAGCGACTTAGCCTTGTAATGATCATTTTATTAATATTTATTATATTTACTTTTTCCACAATAAAAAGATGAGATATAGTATATTTCTTTAAAAGATTTAGTACTGAAGGGGGTTTCTTTATTGCAAGGCTAATTCACTTAACCGTTGGCCAGCTACTTGACCATGAACGAAGAAACCGATAGGTTCTGTCCGTAATTATTACAATTGAGAGAAAACCAATTCAATCGTTGCTTAAGCAAATATCTAACTCTTAGAACAAGAGGCGAGTTCTCTACCACTGTTCAGGGCTTATATGAATTAAAATTTTAATATAAGATGATTTGAATAAATAGATGCTGAAATATTTCCTACTATTCAAATTCTTCATTCTAAAAGGTATATGTAAAATAAATTATGCCTATAATAATCAAGTAGTTTGAAATAAATGCCTTGAAATTTGTGAAAAAAACTTGACATTAGACAAAAAATTTTAGTCTAATTGATAGTGGAGCTCTTTTCTAAGATGTGATATATTTATATACAAATGACCTTTGTATTATCATATTAGCAAATACCAAAGTACTAAAATTATTAATAAAATAAATTACATAAAATTTTATCAAGTCCTTGAATTTGGCACTACATTAAAGACGGATTAGTTTAATTTTTTATTGATTTTAATTAAAAAAAAGATTGTATCATTGTTCCTACTAGAATCAGTTATTCTTCTTAATTAATTTTAAGATTTATCTGTCATAAAATATTTAGTTTTTCCATCTAATAATTTGCAGCTGGATTTTTTTATTAATTGTTTCAGACCCAAAATCATGATTAGTTGTTAAATTTCCCAAAAAATTAACAATAAGTGATTGTGCACTCTACATAAAGAAATTAATCGATTAGTGTATTGGTTATTTGGGTTGCCTAATTTTTAGAACAATATTAAAAAACGTATGAAATTGTTAAGGATGTTATTAGCTTGTTACTAAGTCTAAGTAGGCCACATGTATAAGATAATCTCATCGCTGGTTTTCAAACTTTTAGTTTTTTTTTTTTTTATTATTGAAAAAAAGACGAGTACTCAATCAGATGTTAGTGAAACAAGGATTTATTAAGATAAAATCTTCCCTTCCGAAAGGAATTTTAAATTTAGTTAGAAACTTTCTGATAAAAAAAAAATCTGGTGTGACTGTCGCACAGCACACAACTTTCTCTTACCTTCGGTAATCGAAACTTGTGTACTGTGCTTGTCACACCAGATTTTTTGTGTCGACATATATTTAGTTCCCGACAGTACGGAACATTTGAATTCAGATGTAAAATTTATAAGTATGGGAAAATATTTATATTTTGTTACCATGGCAACCATTTCTCCTATCTTCCCTATGAAATACAAGAGTAAAGTGGTCTTCAGAAGATTTCAATCGCAAAATGAGAATATACATTTTAAAGAGCATCTAAAAAATAATTGATTTTTGAATTTTAAAAAAAATCGTTGGAGCAAATTTTGAGAAAATCGAAAAAAACTGAAAAAGTACATCAGTAAAGTACTAGTACTCTTTGGCCGATTTTGATTAAAAGCTTATTTTTCCGGTCCAGGAGGGTGTTTAACTTAAATATAAAATTTCAGCCTCATAGCTCAATTCCTTCATGCTTAAAATTGAACACAGACACACCCACCCACCCACACACACACCCACCCACACACAGACAGACCATGTCGCGAAAACCACTTTTTTGGATTCAGGGGACCTCAAAACGTGAAGATCCATCAAAATCTCGACATCGAATTTTTGACATGAATCCAATACTTTCTCTCTATATATATATTACATATATACATAGGTAAGAGAAAGTAAAAATTATTTATACAAGTAAAGCAATAAAGGAGTGAAAAGAAAGAGGGTTGTCAAGATAAATTCAAGGACCACACAATTTCTAAGTAATTAAAAACATAGTTGAAACAAATAAATAAATTAGTCTTCTATTGACTTGCCATTAGCCAGACTTGATGTCAACACAAATTCGAAACATATTTTCAAATGTTCCCACTGTCAAATAAAATTAAAAAAAAATCTGACACACTTTAATTAAAAACATTCTTTAAGCTATTCTTTCTTGGCTGAGTGTTTAATTTAGGAAATAATCATTTATTCATATTTATTTCAGTTCATGGCTTAAGGTGAAAAACGATCGAACGGCAGTGAAAGTAAATAAACATAAAATTTGCTTCTCTGCTCTTAATTCGAATTTTAGATAAATTCTTGAGTTTATTTTAAAGTTTTTTCTGTTATTCTGTTTTTCTAATTCTAATATTTATAATTAATCGAAAGTTCCGGGTTTCAATCGGCCGGATTGATATCGATCTATGGGTGATCAAGACCCTAACCTCTCCGGAGACGGAGAGGAGGGCATGGAATTTTCTTCTGTTTTATCCTCTGCGTTAAATGTCTTAAACAAATATTCACCGAATCAAGATGCCGTAAATTTGAAACGAAAACTTCAAGATTCTGAAGAGGGCTCTCAAAACGCTGCTGCAGGTCAAATTAAACAATGGGCTGCTACTCAATTCAACGATGTATCTGTAAGTCCTACCTCTCAAGTTTCTTCTGATAGTGCCACGGCGTCGAATGAACAAATTAATAAAGACAGAATTAATTATTTGAAATCTAAAGAAAATTTTTATTTATCGTGTGCAAATAACATTTATGAGCAAACAGACAGGGGTCCCTTTAGTTTATATATCGAAAGTGAAAATGGCAAAAGAGTACATCCGATGTTTATCGGTAAATTAATTAGGATAAATTCTCTAGACATTTATAAAAATGTATTATCAATTAAACCTTTAGGTAATTTTACAATTAAAATTGAAATAAATAATTATGGCAGCGCTAATAAATTAAAGAATTTTCCCTTCTGGAAAGAAAATAATCTAATTTGCTTCATTCCGCACTTTATGCTTTATAGACAGGGCATTATCAGAGATGTCGACTATTCGCTATCTGATGAGGAAGTTTTAGATTATGTAATTTCAGAGCAAAAAGTAGTCAAGGCCAGACGTATTTTAAAAAAAAAAGAAAACAATCAGGTGCCTACTCCATTGGTTGTATTAACATTTAGAGGGCAATTTATCCCGAGGGAAGTAAAAATTCTTGAGGTACTCTGTAAAGTGGATGTTTTTATTCAAAGAGTTATTCAGTGTCGGAGGTGCTACCGGTTTGGGCATTTTCAGTCGGTATGTACCTTTAACCCGCGTTGTGGGAGGTGCTCCGGGGAGCACGAAACTTTGAATTGTAACCAAATCTGTATGGTCTGTTGTCATTGTAAAGGTAATCATTTGGCTACAGATGAAAATTGCAAAGTATTTGCTGGTCAAAAAGAAATTAAGAGATTAATCTCCGAAAGTCCTCTATCATTTAAGGAAGCTAATTTATTAGTAAATAAAAAGCAATCTGCTAACAGGGTTGCTGCTAGCGTAGCTGCCAAACAGACACAAAAAGAACAAAGTCCAGTATATCATGAAGTTTCAAATTTTGATAATAATCATAGTTTTGAATCTCAAGTTTCAAAGCACAAAATAATTACTGTGCATAGTAAACCAAAAATTCCGAAGCCTATAGAAGATGCGAATTTTGTTAGAATGGGAAATATCTCAAATAATATTAACCCAACTATGCCTATTATAGACAATCCTAACTATACAAAGAATATTAAAAATCCGGAAGTTTTTAACACGCTTATAAATTATATTTTAAGTAAAATCATTTCCAATGATATTCCTCTCTCTTCACTTAATCTCCCATCTGAATATTCAGAATATTTTATAAAAGAAATAATACAAGGTAGAGATTATAGTATGGCACTCACATAATTACCTATGTTAATTAAAAAATGTTGTAGTCTGGTCTTTTACTTTTTGAAGGTCTTAATATGAATTTCTTATCGTTTAATGTACTGTATATTGTAAATTTTGTAGTAAATATAATTTTTTAGTTTATGGCTCTGCTGTGATTGTTTATAAAAATACACGATATATTTTACATAAAGATAGTCATTCGAATTCCCCTAGTGAAGATGATTTAATTCTTAGCCTGATTCCTAAATGTATGTAGAGATTCTCAGTCAAAATAATGACTACCTGTCTAAAAGACAATTATTTTTCGATAATTCAGTGGAACTGTCGCTCCCTCAATGCAAATAAGGGCAATTTAGAAATTTTATTAAAAAATCTCAATATAGGCATCGCGGCTCTATCTGAAACTTGGTTGAAACCGTTTTTGAATTTTAGAATGAATGGATACCATGTAATTAGGGCAGATAGGCCAGATGGAAAAGGAGGGAGTTTATTATTAATAAATAAAGAATTAGACTATATTGACCTACAAATTATTTCCCCTTCGCCAGTAATTCAAATATGTGGGGCTCAGGTAACACTCCCAGATAAAAGTAAAATTTCAATCTTGTCTTGCTATTGTAAGCCAAGAGCTTTTCTCACAAGTGATGAATGGAAATTGATTTTTCAAAATATTCCACCTCCTTACATGTTTCTTGGTGATTTTAATATGCACTCTTACGAGTGGGGGTGCAGCTTTCAAGATCGCTCGGGTCAAGCATTAGCGGAATTCGCTGATAGGTTAAATCTAATACCATTTAATGACGGCTCACCGACAAGGTTAACCTTTGGCACAGACAATCCTTCGATCGTGGATATATCCTTTGGTTCCCCGGCCCTATTTTTTCAATACTCTTGGCATTTATTAGAAGACACTATGGGGTCAGATCATTTTCCCATTCATATCCAAAAATTATATCCAATGCCTCCAAAACCGGATAAATTGAAACCTAAATTCAATATAAAATTGGCTGACTGGTCTCGTTATAAATTAGCTATTATAAATATGTTTCGAAGCCTGCCGTCGTTTTCTTCAATAGATGATAGATATGAATTTCTAGTAAATGCAATTAACACTGCAGCAGAAGTAGCTATACCTCGATATAGGCCTTATAAGGGTAGAAAGACAAAGGTTTGCTGGTGGTCGGAAGAATGTGAAGAAATAATTAGAAAAAGAAAAGCCGCGCATAATAAATATAAGTTAAACGCCAACTTAGAAAATTTTCTGAGTTTAAAGAGGGTACAAGCGCAAGCAAAAAAAACTATTTTGGAAGCCAAAAGGTCTTCTTGGAAGGCCTTTTGTTCTGGTCTCAATCCGAACTCCACATCAAGGGAAATATGGAAATGTGTAAAAAAGATTAAGGGAATTAATAATCCAAATTCTAAAATTTTAACTGATGAGGTAGCGGAAGAATTTTTGGACAGACTAGCCCCCCCATTCGTTCCCCAAAGTAATCTATCTGAAATATACTCGGCCCAGTCGCAAGATATTCTAGGAGTACCATTCTCATTATTTGAATTGGAAATAGTTCTTGAAAGTAGCAAGGATTCTGCTCCAGGATTAGATAGTATACATTATTCAATGATAAAGTACCTTCCGCTAACAGCAATACAATTTCTAATAAATATATTCAATGATTTAAGGTACAACCATGAAATTCCAACAATCTGGAAAAAACAATTAATAGTGCCTATTCTAAAACCGGGAAAGCCTCGCAACATTGGAAGCTCCTACCGCCCAATAGCCTTATCTTCTTGTATGTTAAAAGTGTTCGAAAAGTTGATAAAAAATAGACTGGAAACCTTTTTGGAGTCAAATTTCAAACTATCTAATTTGACTTTTGGCTTCAGATCCGGGTACTCCACTATGGACAATCTTTCTATTCTGGTTTGCAACTTGAAGGAGGCCTTTGCTACCAAAAAATTTACTTCAGCTGCATTTCTGGACATCGAGGGCGCGTATGATCATGTGAACCTCCAAATATTAACTAAAAAACTTGTAGAGTTAGGAATTGGGGAAAATACAGGGGCGTTGGTACTCAAACTTTTGTCTGAAAGATATATAACAGTACGCTCGGAAAACCAAAATTATTCGCGTACTATTTATAGGGGACTACCTCAAGGCTCAATTCTAAGCCCAATTCTCTTCCTGTGTTATACATTCGATATATTTAACTCAATCAGTCCGGAATGCAAGCTATTGCAGTACGCAGACGATCTCGTGGTATATTGTAAATCTAAAATCTTCGAAAACACAATTAAAAATCTGGATGAATCCCTAGCTCTATTAATAGAGTATTTGAGAAATATTGATCTTAATATATCTTATTCAAAATCAAATGTATGTGTATTTACTCGAAGGCGTGTGCCGGCATTAAATCAGATATTACTGGGAGGCCAAATGTTTCCAATAACAAATAAAGTCAAATATTTGGGACTGATATTGGATTCCAAGTTATTGTGGCGAGAACATATAAAATATATTGTAGAGAAATGTTCGCCGAGTCTAAACTTACTAAAAGTAGTTTCTAGTCTTCATTGGGGAGCGCATCCGAGCTCACTCCTCACTATATACAATTGTATAGTTCGATCCCATCTCGAGTATGGAAATTTCCTCTTTGGAGATGCATCGGTCTCTGCTCTCACTCCTCTCGATAGAATCCAATTCAAAGCTATCCGAATATCCTTAGGATACTTAAGATCCTCTCCAACAAATGCCATGTTGATAGAGGCCAATGAGCCTCCTCTAGTGCTTAGAAGAAACTTACTGGCCATGAAATTTTATCTGAAAAGAAAAGCAAAAATATTCCATCCTACTATAGAAGCAATTGAGGAATGCACTTCGGCATATTATAATACTCCTTATTGGAATACAGCTAATATCCCCCACCTGATTCAATCCTCTATGCAGTTTTACAATATGAATCTGTCTATTGAGAAATTTTCTGTCCCGCTGGTATATAAAGTTAAATCGGCCTTTCTCAATTTGCCATTGCATATCAGTCTTTCACCCTTAGATGAGTATAAAAATACAAGCCTTCAAAAATTCATTTATACTGACGGGTCCAAATTTACAGAAAATGTCGGCTGTGCCTTTGTAGATACTTCGAACTACTGTTTTCAATTATTTAAACTCCCAAAGGAATTTTCAATCTTTTCAGCTGAATTAGTCGCTATTAGAGAAGCCCTTTATTATATTAAAAACCAAAATATTCAGTATGCGACAATAGTAAGCGACTCACAATCAGCATTGGCTGCATTACAAGGTCTAAGAAAATGTAAATCTATTGGCAAAATTCACTTTGATATTATACGTCTAATAAAAGATATTACGGATAATAACCAACACATTTCCTTAGCTTGGATAAAGGCACATAGCAACAATAGAGAAAATGACTTGGTGGATTATCTGGCTAAGAAGGCGGCATTTATAGGCAACCAGCTCCAAGAAGGTATTCCAATAAGAGATATGTGCGCTATATTTAAAAAAAAACTTATTATAGATTGGAATAATCACTGGGCCTATGCTTCATTGACACGTGGGTCAGCTCTAAAAAAATTAAAACCTCATCCAGGCCCGGCATGGTTTCTTCAAACGCCAGATTTGAAACGAGAACATATCACTCTGTTCAATAGACTAAGGATTAATCATACTTTATGTAATGAGCACCTCTATAGATTTTCCTTCAATGATACTCCATTCTGTTCCTGTTCTTCTTCAACTTTAGCCTCCCCCGAGCATTTGATATTCTTCTGCCCACTTTTCACAATGAAAAGAAAAACACTATTAAAAGAAATAGAGCCTCATTTTCGGGACCCTCCAACCTTCTCAAAACTTCTAACTAGCCCAAAAAAAGAAATAGTTCTTGCCCTTTATAAATACATAAAACACTCTAATATAGCCATATAGACAACAGACATAGATCCAATTTTATCTGCAATACATTTGTACAATGTTATTTTGTAATTGATTATGTTATTGTATGGTATTATGTTTTGCTATTGTGTTCTTGTAGATATGTTTTTCTAATGTGTTCTTATATTATGTCTTTCTATTATGTTCTTTTATTTTTTGTTTTTCTAAGGTGTATTATATTATGTATTTCTATTGTGTTCTTTTATGATGTTATTCTAATGTGTTCTTTTATTATGTTTTTCTATCTTATTCTTGTATTATGTTTTTATACTATGTTTTTGTATCATGTTTTATACTATGTTTTTGTATCATGTTTTTGTATTATAAAATATTGTAATGAGAAATTGTATGGCCTTGAAGCCCAACAATAAAAAAAAAAAAAAAAAAAAAAAAAAATGGCTTAAGGTCAAAATTCAATGGCAATTATGGGAATTGAATTTGGGTGGTCTTTTTTTTTTATTTAATTTGAATTTAAATATTCTCAAGAATTTATTGCTTCAAATATTTTTGGGGTGTTGGAAAATTTTTGAATGACGATTTAAATGTACGCAGGGGAGGAGGGGAGAAGGGGGAGTGTCAAGATAAATTCAAGGACCACACATAGTTGAGTTGAGACAAATAAATAAATTATTCTTCTATTGATTTGACATTAATCAAGCACAAATTCGAAATACATTTTAAATTTTTAACGTACTCACTTTTCAAATGTGAGGTTACAACCAAGAGGAGGATTCATGGTGGAGGGGAGGGGGGAGGAAAGACGGTAGCCTGGTGATCTATATAAATTTATTTTTTTGTAGAAATTTTACGTAAATAATCTATTCATATAATACGAAAGAAGGCAAAAAAAATATCAATCAGGTATTGTAAGACAAATCATACAAAATTTGTCAAAAAAGATTACATTTATCTTCATGGGCGTAGCCAGGGGAGGCAGGGGGCCTTTGCCCCCCCTGGCCTGTCCTAAAAATAAAAATAAAAACAAATATATATTTTTCCCATTGGGAATTCTTTTTTAACGCCCCCAATCCACCACATTAATTAAAATTTTTTTATTTAAATAAATAATTAATAATCTATGTATACATTAAACCCCCCTCTCTTGCTCTAACGAGGGGTTGCCCCCCCCCTCAACTAGATGTCTGGCTACGCCCATGTTTATCTTTCCGAATTTATTTTTTTCCGTGATTTTATGCTCTGAATTTACTTTTCAAATTTTCAAAAAATAAATAAATAAAATATAGAGAGAAATATAGATTGCTGTTAGAAATTATAAAAAAACATTCTTAAATATTTATTCAATTGAGGGAGTAGGGGGAGGGGTAATCACCCGGATCAAACAGACACTACATTCCCTAGGAAGAGACAGACATTTAAAGAACTGAAGGACTGCCTGTCCCAGCTCGGGCAGCTCGTGGTCGCCATCCACGTAACCACAAGATGTGGGCCCCTGAGCATAGGTCCGTGAATAAATATAAAAATAGTTATTTGAATATTCTAATTTTCCATTAAAATATCATTTTAATATTTGTTTTTTATTCGAGAGGTTAAATGAAATTGAAAGGATCAAAGAAATGTTTAGAGCAACATTAAAACATACTCTAGATAAAATGTCATCTATACAATATTTGGTTGAAATAAAATTTCTATTTAAAGAATTTTTCAAGCTCTGTTCAAAGGATTATTATTATTATTGTAATAATTTAAATATTATTATTATTATAATTTATAAAATTAAACAAATATATTTGCATAATGAATGAAATTTATTTAGTTATTTCTCATAATGTTATGCACATATGATTATTATAAATATCCTAAAGCCCTGAATGGGGAAGGGGCGAATCTTACTTGTTAGATAAATAAATTATTTTTTATAGTATTAGATAGTCTAAGAATTTAAAGGATATTAATAGAATTTTAACTTAGAGAGTGTTTTAAAATAAGCCTATTTATTGATACTAGGCCTATAATGAAGAAACTATTAATTAATTTATTATTTTTTGTTGGGGGGGGGAGTTTTTTTTTTGGTTCTAACGTAATTACTTTACAACTTATGTTCAATAATTCAGTTAAGATATAGGCCTATATTTTAATATATTATTAGTCTATATACAATTATAAATATGGTACGGTTTGCAAATGCTTAAGACCGCAGAAAAGTACAATTAGGCCGCACGCGGACATGCTTAATCTAGATAGATAAAAGCGAGAGGTTCAAAATATCCTCCTTCCTAAATTATCAGTCACAAGAAACGTCAACGACCTTCGCACTCACAAGCGACCTTATTAAGGAAATGCGAGCTGAGGCTTTGACTATATATTCTTTCAATAAAATCTGGAATGTGATCCAAAAATTGTCAACAGACGTCATTTTATAAATAATCTAATCTTGGTCGAATGGGGGTGGGAGGAGTGAAAGAGAAAGAGAGACTGGCAAGTGTCAAAAATAGTCAAGAATACCAGTGTTATAATAACATATTATATCTTAATTTGAACAGATAGTTTGTAATTGTTAATCATCCATGAAATATTGTTAATCATAAAACACGGCAGATTGTGAAAACAATTTATTAATGGCCGGTTGCTTCAGTTCTAGTCGACTAGCAAACTTCATAAATGTTGTAAAGAAGAACATGCCAAACCTTCGAGTTTATAAAAATTCAATTTTAAGCATAAAAGAATTGAGCTAGGAGGTTGAAATTTTAAATTTAAGTTAGACACCCACCTAGGGGGTGAAAATAACCTTTTAAACAAAATCGACCAAAGAGTACTAGTACTTTACTGACGCACTTTTTCAGTTTTTTTTTCTATTTTCTCAAAATTCGCTCTAACGATTTTGATTCTTCTTCTTTCTTCGCCTTTATTATTCCCGCGGTGCGGGGTCGGCGGGGAGGGTTTTTGCTACCGGGAAGGAATAGAACAGGCCGGCCCGTCGCACGGTCTGACGCCTGTTGAAAATATACAGAATATAATAGAAGGGGAGAGACTGACAGCCAAAGAACAGAAATACTGCCAGTCCCAGCTTGGGTAGCTCGTGGTCGCCATCCACGTACCCACAAGATGTGGGCCCCTGAGCAATCTAACGATTTTGATTAATATTCAAAAATCAAATATTTTTTAGATGCTCTTTAAAATGTATATTCTCATTTTGCAGTTGAAATATTCTGAAGTCCACTTTACTCTTGTACTCCATAGAAAAGATAGGAGAAATGGTTGCCTTGGTAACAAAATACAACCAGATTTTTACATCTTGAAATTCGAATGTACCGTACTGTCGAAAACTAAATATATGTCAACACAAAAAAATCTGGTGTGACAAGCACAGGGCTTTTCACACCAGATTTTTTTAATAAAGTTCATCTCTTTTGAAATTGGTATAAAATAAAAAGACGATATTTCTTTATTTGTGAGAAAGAGGATCATTGATAATTTTTGGTTGTATTTTAAAAAATAAATAATCCCGCCAACAAAGCTGACAGTTTTATAAGGGGCTCTTTGTCGGCACTCTATTGTAAATCAAGCACGCGTGGGTGGAAAAAAGCAAAACCCCCTCTGGAAATTCTATTCACTCCAGGATCCAAAAAAAGGGCACCTGGCTGCTGACTGACCCTCGGGGGTGGGGGGTGGGGGGACACGAGGGAGAAATTCGGACCTTATCTCGTCTAAAGACAGGACTCCAAGGGATTTGTGAGCTAATCAGATGAATAAAATATTCATAAATATTACGTATTCCTTTGGGGAGCTTAGCAGCGGCCCACCCGTCGGGTATTTGATACGATATATAGCTATATATATAATATTTATTTATGAAGACAGTGTATTAAAGAGAAAAAAAAATTATTCAAATTAGAGTCAACAGGTGCGAGGGCTAATCAATTGGATCATCTCGGATTTATTAATAATGGCTAATTTCATATGAAGATGAAAATTTATTATCAAGATGTAACGAAATAAATTTCTGAGATTTTTCAATTTAACCCTCTTTTTTTTTCAGTAATAAATTGTATAAATTTATTTATTTTCATCTACTATTTATTATTCAAATTTACATAATCGTAGGAGATTTTAATGTACACTTTAGAAAAGGGTTTGACTATTTGCATCAGTAACATTTTTTTCCTTCACATTTTGTTTGAAACGCATATAAGTAAAAGGTTAAAGCAAAAAAAAAAAAAAAAAAAAATCATTGTGTGGTTTTATGAAACCACGATGCAAGTGAAACTTTTTTTTCGGATCGTAGGCGTTTAACTTAAAATTTTTAGAAAATTATTCAAATAAGGGTATAAAAATCGCGTTTTTAATCTTACCTTAATAATTGGAAAATGGGAAATCAATAGAGGCATGCTAAAAACTGAGAACAATATTTATTTAGTAATTGAAGATTTGAATCATTTTAAATTATTTTAAAAATTATATTTTATCAATTTAAAAATTGAAAAATTAAATTATTTTTTATAATTCGTCATATATATTAAATTTCAACTTTCTTATTTTTGTCGTTACGGCTTGTGACGTCATGGCTTGTAGCGTCACGGCCTTTGGCATCACGGCTTGTAACGCGACATGCTGATAGAAGAGCGAAAAAATTTGAGGCCATCAAATAAAAGTTTCACTTTAAAAGTAGAAATAAAAACGTCTCAGTCCACGGGGGGGGGGATGGTTAATTGGACTATAGCGACATCATTGCTAAAGACCATTCCTCAATCGGAATATGTATTGAGTCTAACGCCCAGGATTTAGGCAACCCAAATAGCCTACGCCTGACAAAAAAATTACCAAAGACATACACACAAGGACATTTTTTAAAAAATTGCCTTTACATATATTTTAGCTTCATTTGATAGGGAAAGTTAAATTTTATCGAACGATCAAAAATAATAATAATAAAAAAAAAAGAAAATAACGCCGTGTAGCAAGTAAAAAAAATTGATCTAATAAGTCCAAGGTTCATTTTGAAAAAAGAGACCACTCTCGAAATCTAATATAGGAAGACAGCTTTGCAAGAAGCTCCTCCATTCAGAATTTATAGCCACTCCGCAGAAAAAATTGTTACATCATTAAAAAGATAATATATGTAGATATAGATGATATCATCCAGTATATTATACCTTAAATAAAATAGATGAATATTCAAAAAAAGTTATTATATTTACTTACTAGAAAAAAAAATGTCTTTGTTTAAAAAAAAAAAAAATATTAAGTGGAATGCATAAGCATACTTATAAAAGCAAAGCAAATAAAAATTATTTACAAATAATACTTGTCATTGATGAATTAATTGAAATAAAAAAATACAAGAGATCGAAGCGGGCTATGAAGTTTGTCTCTAACAATACACAATTCAAAATTTTATTTCTTTATGTTTATTTTTATAAATTTATTTTTGTTTGTCACGGATTTCAGAGTAAAAATATTAAATTATAAGAGAAAAAAGTTAGCCCGTGGGTGGAAGATATTTTTATTTTATTAAAATATAAAAATATTTTTTCAAAAGAAACCTTAAATTATTTTTAAATAATAAACCTTTTATAATATTTTCTACCGGACGAAAACTACCTCAGCGGATGTTTGACATTTTTTTAGATTATTTCTTTCAAAAGGAGCAAAATATTTGAAAATTAAGATATTGGCGATATATACGGGGATGATTTTGACGAATTCAACCTCATGCATTTTTAGAATGTTAGCAATAAAAAAAATTTAATCGGAGACGAGATATTTACATAAAAAGAAGGTCGGATGGTGACCACACCTCTATTATTTTCTTATCTGAATTAAAAGATTAAATAGAGATAAACAAATGGAAACGATAAGAATAAATAAATAAATAGAGATGCCATATCATTAAAATAATAAATACAAAGAGAAAAAAAAATTTAAGTGGATAGATTTTTTTATTTACTCCTCAGCCACCAGGCCAAATAATTTTTGATGAATTTTATGAGTGACTCCAGTTTAAGGCGAAAAATATCAAAAAATAATCGAATAGCAAGACAATACTTTCTCTCTATATATTTCATATATAGGGTAAAGAGAAAGTAAAAATCACGAAAAATAATCGTAAAAAGTAAAAAGGCAAGATAATTTTTTTTTTTTCATTTTTCGATATTCAAATTTGTCACTAAAACCCAAAACACTGTATTTATTATTTCAAAATCAATTACAATACTATTTCAAGAAAGAGAAAGATTTATTGCGGTTTGTGACCAGGGTGTTGTGGTTCAAGAAAACAATAAAAATAGTAATTTATTGTTGTGTGCTTTATTCTAGGTCTGGCGACTGGCTAGCATCAGTTTCGGTAGTCCAACTACCATCATCAGGCCGGCAAAATACATTTTATTTTAATTGACTTATATTATTACATAAGTTTGTCGTTAAACAATTGTATTTTTATGTCAAATTGATCAATAAAACATATTACATTTCTCTAGATTTTTATTTTTGTTAAAAATATTTTACCTGAACAAAGTCTAAATCCAAGAAGTGTACTCTCTCCTCTCATCAAGTATATTTGAAATGGAGAATTATAATGTCAGTAATAATTCTTCAGTGGCGTAGCGAGGGGGTCATCATGCCCCGGGCGCTCCTCTCAAAGCGGCGCCAAATGGTCCGCAAAACAAAAAAATTGCTGAATAATTTTTTATTTTTATTATAATTGATTTCTGGATGCTCATATACATTTCAAAATCTAGTCTTGTTTTCTCAACTACATTTTTGTCTGAAATTTAAAGCCTAGCTTGAGCCTCTGACTTTATTTATTTTACTTTATTTATTTATTAATTTGTGAGTATATTTTACATATAATATTATATGGTTTTCGAATAGAGAGGGGGGGCGCCAAAAGGTATTGTGCCCCGGGCGCGAGTTAAGCTCACTACGCCACTGTAATTCTTACAACAATTTTAAATTAGAAGGAATCACCTATATAGATATAAAATTAAAAAATTTAATTAATTAATTAATTAAATTAAAAAATTAAAATAAAATGTATTTTGCAGGCCTGATGATGGTAGTTGGACTACCGAAACTGATGCTAGCCAGTCGCCAGACCTAGAATAAAGCACACAACAATAAATTACTATTTTTATTGTTTTCTTGAACCACAACACCCTGGTCACAAACAGCAATAAATCTTCCTAATAGTATTAATAATTGCGTTAATCAAAAAATCAATTAAAATATTTAGTAAATTTCTTATATTTGTTGAATAAAACGCTATACCGCCTAAGATGTTTAATCAAAATATAATTGGGCACCCTCGGGCTTGGTGTAGTTGGTAGCGAGGGCTAGCAAATAATTAAAAAATTTTTGGTCAAAAAATATATTTAATAATAATTTCTTTTATGAGTTTATTTATATTGCTAGGATTTTTAGTAAAATTTTTTTATTTTATTATACACATCCAGATATTCATTTGTAGAATATAATTAGATTTTTTTTTTTTTATTCGCTTTCTAATTCGTATGCCTGTGCCCCCGCTAGCTCTATTCTATTCTTCTTATTGATTAGTAATTTATTTCCTATCGCCGTCGTCTCATTTTAAATTATAGGCTTAATTTATGATGAGTGCCTCTCGTTCTTTTATTAATCATTCAATTAAAAGATAAAAGTCTCGACAAAAGGTTGAAGGCTCCTTCAAATTGCCAAATAATCTACCTCTTGAGAAATTATACGGAAATTTATTAAAAATATTAATAATTACTAGGAAATATTTAAAAAATAACAATGTTATTAAGAAAATATTTAATAAGAAATTAATCAACAAAAATTTTTGAATACATTTCTTCTGGAATATTTTCTCCTCGCCTTCCATATAATTATATTACAATATTTTTTAATTCGTTTAAGATCTTTTTTCAGAGGCCATTTAGACGCCGTTCTTATTTATTTGGTATCCAATTCAATTGAAATAAATTTTTTCGCCTGGAATGGGATGCGAACCCTGGACCTTTGGCACCAGAGGCTAATATTCTACTTCTGAGCCATAGGTTAAGGGCCATACAATATTTTTTACTAAATGAATTAGGATAATATATTTTTATATTTAAAAAATATATTAAATATAATAACGTGAACGAGATGTGTCCCGTGTTGCAGGAATCGATAAATCAACCTAATCTAGATGTGATTTTTTTATGATCAACAGTAGTAGGTGTTTAATAAAAAAAAAAAATAGATTATAACTGTTTTTGACTAGATAAATTCCTAAGCAAGAGTAAAACCACACAAGATAGGTAACATTGTTCAACATCGAAATCATTATTATACTCGCAAGTAATAAAAAAGGTGATCGCGTTATTTTTTTTTTATGATAACCTTATAAATTAGATTCCTTATATAAAATATAAACCGATCAATGATTTGCCTCGAGAGGGAATGTAAATTTGTTCCTGATGACTCTATTTGTTAGATTCGCTCACTCTCGGATGCTTTGCCAGTGTCCCTCT
Organism: Euborellia annulipes; assembly: GCA_023213315.1. Lineage (NCBI taxonomy): Eukaryota > Metazoa > Arthropoda > Insecta > Dermaptera > Anisolabididae > Euborellia > Euborellia annulipes. The sequence continues at coordinate 9,551 of JAKCPI010016721.1, read as the reverse complement.
AATTGCTCAATTGAAGCCGCGTGCCAAACGCGTGGGCCCCATAAATTAGAATCATTTGGAAAATTTAATTTACTCTCATTTATTGTTTGTTGTTTTTTTTTTAAGCATTTTCATCATTTCCTTATGCACACACATTGATGATCACGATGATGATAATGATATCCGGATAAGATCAGAGCACTTGTTTTCAATGAGTGTTATTTATAAATAGCTTAACAATCAAGTAATGATCTCGCTCTCTTTCTCTACTTTTGGTGCAATTTAATTTGCATATTCTCTTGTTATTTAAAATGGCTTTTGCTTTGCGAATCTTCCGTCTCTTACACGATGAATGAGTCGAATTAGATTAGAAAATAATCCTGCGTTATTTTTAGATTAAAACGATGACGCCTGCTCTATTTTTAGGTAGAATTTTTAAATTTTAAAAAGATTTTGATTTTTTTTTTAAAGAAAAACTCAAATTTAGGCCTGAGTTTATACAAAATTTTAAAGAATAAAAAATTTTGATTTAGTTTTTACCTTATAAAGTGAAATAAAATAAAACACTATATTTTGGCAAAATAAATGTGAATTTTGTATTCTGAATATATCGGTGGCATAAGAATACAGTTAATTTTTTAAATTAGCATTAGTTTTTTTAGCTCAAAAAATTTTATTAAAAAAAAACTTTAATGTAAAGAATAGAGAATAACAGTGGCGTACCGAGGGGGGGGGGCGGTCCGCCCCAGGCCCTGAGCCGGAATAGGCCCCCATATATTTATAAAAAAAAATTTAATGAAAATTTCCCTTTGAGAGGCCCCGAGGCCCTCAGGGCTCAAGTAAAAACGGAAAAATTTAGATAAAAAAAAGCAAAATTTAATGAAAATTTCCCTTTGATAGGCCCCGGGGCCCTCAGGGCTCATGTAAGAACAAAATTGTATGAAAATTTTCCTTTGAGAGGCCCCGGGGCTCTCAGGGCTCAATTAAAAACGGAAAAATTTAGATAAAAAGAAGCAAAATTTAATGAAAATTTCTCTTTGAGAGGCCCCAGGGCTCAAGCAAGAACCGAAAAATTTAGATAAAAAAAAAGAAAATTTAATGAAAATTTTCCTTTGAGAGGCCCCGGGGCCCTCAGGGCTCAAGTAAAAACGGAAAAATTTAGATTAAAAAAAAAAACAAAATTTAATGAAAATTTCCCTTTGAGAGGCCCCGGGGCCCTCAGGGCTCAAGTAAAAACGGAAAAATTTAGATAAAAAAAAAGCAAAATTTAATGAAAATTTCCCTTTGAGAGGTCCCGGGGCCCTCAGGGCTCAAGTAAGAACAAATTTTAATGAAAATTTCTCTTTGAGAGGTACCGGGGCCCTCAGGGCTCAATTAAAAACTGAAAAATTTAGATAAAAAAAAAAAAAAAAAAAAAAAATTTAATGAAAATTTCTCTTTGAAAGGCCCCGGAGCCCTTGGGGTTCAGGGATATACGATATTTAAAAAATATTTTTGTGTATGGAGAAGGATATTTAAAGATGAGCACCCCCCCAAAAAAAAATTCAATATTAGGCCCCCTCTTCTAGTGCCGCCCCAGGCCCCCAACTGCCTCGGTACGCCTCTGGAGAATAATTCGGATATTATCAACATTCTGGTTCGATTACGAGGTGAAAGTTGAACTCGGGATCTCCAATCAATGAGGAGCAAAGAAAGCTCGTCAGATCGGAGGCCAATTGTTCACTTTATCCGCTCGCAAAATAATTGTTAAAGGCACATACGAGGGCGCGTTTACAAGCTCCGATTGATGATTATGAATAGTATTATCTAATTAAAATGTCAATAAAATTATTAAATCTTGGTATGAAAAATGAAGCAATGCATGGCGTGAGTTTCGAAGAAATAACGAAATTCAAGAATTAGCTCGGGTCGCTCATAGTCACCATCTACGTATTCAGGGAACCCCCGAGTGTTAAAAAAATATTATATACGAGACCGATAATTTTTATTAAAATTCCATCAAACAAACAAACAAGCCGGTCGGAATAAGAAGCAGAAGTCGTCCTAAGAAGAAATGGTGCGACAATAATAAACGTATAGGTTTTAAGAAGAAGAAAATTCCATATTTTAGACCTATAATACTATTCACTTATGAATCTAGAAATCTAATTTTATTCATCCTAGTTTTCTTCTAATGATTTGTAAAAATTTCGTATGCAAAAATATCCGCCAAATGAATAAAAGCTCTCTTTGTTGTATAATAAACTTCTTTTTTATTCGTGAGGAAATGAGAGTCAAAGGACTTAAAATTGTACAAATAAACAAAATCCCAACAAAGTCTCTATTCAAGCTGCTAAGTTTACATTACAGAATTTGAAACAAGAGTGTTAAATTTTTTAATGAATTCCATGTTTTTTACTAATCAGCCCAAAATATATTTGAAAAAAAAAAATAAATAAAATAAAAATAATAAATATTAACTAAATATATAATAAATTTTGAAAAATCTTAGCCTATATGAATCACTCAGACACAGTGGCGCAACCAGGGGGGGGTTTTTAGGGTTTTAACCCCCCCAGAAGAGAAAAAAAAAAATTCAAATTTCTATATATTATTACAAATTATTAGAAAAGAAAAAAAAATTGTATCCTTTTTATTATAAAAAAAATAATTTCTTAAAAATATGTTTATTTTATTTAAAAAAAATTTTAACAAAAATGAAAATTGCTTATTTTTCGTAAAGATTTAGAGCGGGCGCTGGAGGTAGTTGAGTATGCAAAATTTGAGGACCGAATTCTGACAATGGATTTGGGCTAAGAATAGCTCCCAGAATAAGGATCCGGATCTTGCCGGGCCAATTTTTGGTCCAATTTTTTTTTACCCCCACCCCATAGGAAATCAATGGAGTGCATGCTAAGATGATGTGAAGATTTGCAATTATGGTCAAATTCGAGTACTTAAAACCTCAAACAATGAAAAAACTGTCTTGTCAGCAACTGAGGGGATCCTCTAGAGTCCCCTGAGAAGTACTATCTTGCCACCAGTTGTGGTGGTCCCCTCTAACCCCCCTTCATCTCTTTTCTCTCTCTTTGTTATAAATTTAAATATACGGCTTTAACATCATGCCAAATTGTGGGGACCGGCAATTATGCTCATAATCCACTAGCTGGTATCCCAATCAATGAAAAATACTATCTTGCCGCCAACTGCGGTGGTCCCCTCTAACCCCTTCACCTCTTTTCTCTCTCTCTGTTATAAATTTAAATATACGGCTTTAACATCATGCCAAATTGTGGGGACCGGCAATTATGTTCATAATCCACTACCTGGTATCCCAATCAATGAAAAATACTATCTTGCCGCCAGCTGCGGTGGTCCCCTCTAACCCCTTCACCTCTTTTCTCTCCCTTTATTATACATTTAGATGTACTGTCTTAAAACCATGCCAAATTGTGGGGACCGGCAATTATGCTCATAATCTACTACCTGGTGTATTTATAATAAAGGGAGATAAAAGAGGTGAAGAGGTTAGAGGGGACCACCACAACTGGTGGCAAGATAGTATTTTTCATTGATTGGAGCACCAGGTAGTGGATTATGAGCATAATTGCCGGTCCCCACAATTTGGCATGATGTTAAAGCCGTATATTTAAATTTATAACAAAGAGAGAGAAAAGAGGTAAAGGGGTTAGAGAGGACCACCGCAGCTGGCGGCAAGATAGTATTTTTCATTGATTGGGATACCAGCTAGTGGATTATGAACATAATTGCCGGTCCCCACAATTTGGCATGATGTTAAAGCCGTATATTTAAATTTATAACAAAGAGAGAGAAAAGAGATGAAGGGGTTAGAGGGGACCACCACAACTGGTGGCAAGATAGTACTTCTCAGGGGGACTCTAGAGGATCCCCTCAGTTGCTGACAAGACAGTTTTTTCATTGTTTGAGGTTTTAAGTACTCGAATTTGACCATAATTGCAAATCTTCACATCATCTTAGCATGCACTCCATTGATTTCCTATGGGGTGGGGGTAAAAAAAAATTGGACCAAAAATTGGCCCGGCAAGATCCGGATCCTTATTCTGGGAGCTATTCTTAGCCCAAATCCATTGTCAGAATTCGGTCCTCAAATTTTGCATACTCAACTACCTCCAGCGCCTGGTCTATAAATTAATATAAAATATATATATTATATATAAGAAATAAAAAAAAAACTAATTCTTTTGTTATTTCTCCTAAATCATAAAAAACAAAAGACTAACATAAGACTCTACATTCATTTATTGAAATTTGAATTTGTCAATAAATTTTTTTGTATTAAAATCGAATTTCGTTTTCACGTCGTAGCCAGGAAAGAGGGGGAAGGGGTTTCGGAATCTACATCTCTCCCCCACCTCGAAATTTATCTTTACTTTCTCTTAGCTCTACAATTATGATAATATATATATATATATATATATATATATATATATATATATATATATAAAGTATTGGATTCATGTCAAAAATTCGATGTCGAAATTTTTATGGTTCTTCACGTTTTGAGGTCCCCTGAATTCAAAAAATTGGTTTTCGTAACATGTTCTGTCTGTCTGTGTGTGTGTGTGTGTGTCAAGTAAAAACAAAATTTAATGAAAATTTCTCTTTGAGAGGCCCCGGGGCCCTCAGGGCTCAAGTAAAAACAAAATTTAATGAAAATTTCTCTTTGAGAGGCCCCGGGGCCCTCAGGGCTTAAGTAAAAACAAAATTTAATGAAAATTTCTCTTTGAGAGGCCCTGGGGCCCTTGGGGCTCAAGTAAAAATGGGAAAATTTAGATAAAAAAAAAAGAAAATTTAATGAAAATACCCCTTGGGGTTCAGGGATATACGGTATTTTAAAAATGTTTTTGTGGTATGGAGGAGAGGGATATTAAAAGATGACCCCCCAAAAAAAAAAAAAATTCAATATAAGGCCCCCTCTTCTAGTTCCGCCCCAGGCCCCCAACTGCCTCGGTACGCCTCTGCAAAGAGGGGCTGCGCGTCTAGTCAAAACCCCCCCCCAGGAGCAAATCCTGGTTGCGCCACTGCTCAGACACAACTCTTTCTCTTGTCTTTTAGTTTCTTGCCAAGAGTAATAATAGCTTTAATGTTTAGAGTGAAATAGTGCTAAATGAATAGAACAAATAAGCAATATAAATGAAAACAAAAATAATCAAAAATATTTCATTCGGATGGAGAAAAAAGGTAAAAATTTTTTATAGGTTACTTCCTTGAAAATAACTAGAGATGTGGCGCTTAAAATAACCAATCTACAAATATTAATACTAGATAAATAATGTTTAAAAAATGTTCAATAAATATTATAATATCTTATTCATTATTCCAACAAATGTTAATTTTGAAATGTGATCCTTACAGAATCTGAAATTTAGATTAGTAATAAATTATGTTCCCAAAAAGTAAGTTTATTTACTTTCTAGGATGTCAAAGCGATACTCAACTTTTGTCAATGACTTTACCACCCAGAAAAGAACGATAAATGAATGGTCAAATAAATAAAATAAATACCTAAGCGTTTTTAAATTGGCATTTCGAAAACTACTAACACCCAACTGAAAAGAAAAGATGAAAGATGAAATTTCATTTTTCAGTATAATTAAATTAAAAACACAAAGTTATATGCTTCAATATGTTGTTTAAAGAAGAATAGAAATTACTGTGATGATGATTGAACAAGGAAGTCTATGAGAGGCAGCCAGCAGAAATAAAAAAACCTTTATATTATTTCGTCGACGTTTCGGAATAATTGTCGAACAATAGATGGGTAGTTTCAAAAAGAATACACAACAAATAACAATACGTATATTGTGCATAATAATTTAACAAGATTGAAAGACGAAGGTCTAGCTTTTAGCTAGATAACTATATACAGCTGTCTATTTTGTTAAATTATATATGGACCCTGATACGCATTAGTGTGCCAAGTGCCAAAAAATTAAAAATTGATTTAAGCACGGAATATTGTTTCAAATGCTATAATTAATAGTATTTTTTATGAAATATATCCTAAAAAAATTTATATTTAATTTTACTTACACAATTGACAAAAAAATGATATATGGACCCTGTTACGCATTAGTGTGTCAAGCGCCAGCTACCGAGTTTTGAGAAAATCAACAATAAAGTTTTTTGTTTTCTTCTTTGGATTATATATAATTTTTTTTGTGAATTGTGCAAGTAACATTAAATATAAATTTTTTTAGGACATATTTCATAAAAAATACTATTAATTATAGCATTTGAAACAATATTCCGTGCTTAAATCAATTTTAAATTTTTTGGCGCTTGACACACTAATGCATAACAGGGTCCATATAATCGAATCAAAACTATGTAAATCAGAAAAACTTTAATGTTAATTTTATCAAATCTCGGTACCTGGCGCTTGAAACACTAATGCGTAACAGGGTCCATATATATTATATAGAGAGAAAGTTTTGGATTCATGTCAAAAATCCGATATCAAGATTTTGATGGATATAGCCTACATGTTTTCCAAAAAAAAATGGTTTTTACGACATGGACTATCTGTCTGTGTGTCTGGGTTCAATTTAAATCATGATACTAATAAATTTTACATCTTGAATTCTAAAATATCGGCGGAAACTAAATATATGTCGACACGAAAAATCTGATGTGACAAGCACAGAACACAACTTTCGATTACTGAAGGTAAGACAGTCACACCAGATTCACCTCATTTAAGCAATATGCTTAAATTTATACTAGAGCCAACGCTTACCATTTTAAATTTTATTAAGAATTAATACAAATTTTAGTAGAGTTAAAAATAGATTTAAATTTGAAGTGATTTTCAAAGAATATTTGTATTTTTTGTACAGTTACACAATACTGAAGAGGTCACAACCGCGAGATAAAAAATTGCTTAAAAAATTGACAAAAATAATCTAATGGTATAAGATAAGAAATTTTTTATTTTGTTAATATATTTTTCATTTTTTTTTTTTTTGTCTCGCGGTTGCATACTCCATTCTACCCTCTAGGGCTCAGCCAAGTTGCCTGAGTTATTATTTATGAATTTATAAATTTTCTATATTTATTGAAAATTCGATGTTATTTGCTATAAATAGCATTATGTAACAGTCTAAAAAATAAAAATATTCATAAACTACATAATAAAGACTTCAGAGAAGATCATTTTTTTATATTAATTTAGAAAAAAAAATCGAACAATATTTCCACTATAATACATTTATCATTTTAGAGGGATCTAAATTTCTGGGGGCGTGTTAGAACCCTTATCCTCCCCTCACCTCCTCTTCCTCGTACCCAGAAATCAGAATAAACAGAGATATCAAGATTGATTAAAAAGCCAAGGGGTGTGTGGGTTCGAATTCCAGGCAATACGATGAATATTTATTTAAATCAAATGGACCCCAAATGGTATAAGTAAATGCGCCTGAATTATACGTACCGTAATTAAAAAAAAAATATTAAGTATCGATTAAAGAGGCCCAAGATGTCGAAAAAAAAGAAAAAAATCCAATACTTTCTCTCTCTATATATTAACATATGGACCTTTTATTTTGAAAGTGGTGTAAGTCAATTTTCTATTGTTTCGAGAAAATGAAAGGTTAGCATATCTGTTTATTAAAAAATCTGGTGTGACTGGCGCACAGCACACAACTTTCGATTACCGAAGGTAATGAGGTCTGTGCTTGTAACACCAGATTTTTTGTGTCGACATGTATTTAGTTTCCGACAGTAGGGTACATTGGATTTTCAAGATGTAAAATTTATAAGTATGGGAAAATATTTATATTTTGTTACCATGGCAACCATTTCTCCTATCTTTCTTATGAAGCACAAGAGTAAAGTGGTCTTCAGAAGATTTCAATGACAAAATGAGAATATACATTTTATAGAGAATCTAAAAAATAATTGATTTTTGAATTTAAAAAAACATCGTTGGAGCAAATTTTGAGAAAATCGAAAAAAACTGAAAAATTGCATCAGTAAAGTACTAGTACTTTTTGGCCGATTTTGTTGAAAAGCTTCATGTCACGTCCCATGGGGGTGGCTAACTTAAATATAAAATTTCAACCTTCTAGCTCTTTTCGTTCTTGAGATATTTTGTTCACACACACACACACACACACACACACACACACACACACACACCCCCCCCCCCCCCCCCCACACACACACACACACACACACACACACACACACACACACACACACACACACACACACACACACACACACACACATACACAGACAGACAGACAGACCATGTCGCGAAAACCACTTTTTGGATTCAGGGGACCTCAAAACGTGAAGATCCATCAAAATCTCGACATCGATTTTTTGACATGAAACCAATACTTTCTCTCTCTATATATATTAACATATATATAGAGGTAAGAGAAAGTAAAAATCTATTTACCGACCAATTTTCAATTGTACAAAACATGGAAATTTTTTAAGAAATTTACCACTATCTAGTTATACATAGAAAATTTACATTAATTTAAACATAAATTATGTGATATCTCATTTTTTTTTTTTTTTTTTTTTTAAATGGACTTACACCACTTTCAAAATAAAACGGTCCATATATAGAGGTAAGAGAAAAGTAAAAAAAGATCAAAATCAGATAATAATTAAAGTGTTTAAAACTTAAGGGATGAAATTAATCAGAAGATTAGATTTTAATATATCAAAACATAAATTATTTAAACATACAAAAGCAATTTTTTTTTTTTTTTATTGAAAAATATTTCACCACTTTTTTTTTATATATAGGTATAATTTTTTTAAATCTTCCACCTCTAACCAACAATTCCCATGGTCTATTAAGAAAACAGATGTTTAGAAGTAAAAAAAAAAAAAAAAAAAAGAGTTAAGTTTATGTGTCCGACTAAACGCCACATAATCTTGTCGTTGGTTTTTTATCTGCTGTTGGATAGCGATGACAGACAGGCAATGTTTAAAAAAAAAAAAAAAAAAAAAAAATAGTTCAAAAACTCCCCCAAAACCACCTGTCAACGAGTGTGTGAGTCCAAGTCAAGAGATTGGAAATCTTTTGGACATGTTGATGGCCGCACCGAAGAGCCACTTAGAGTCAAGCAAGCATCTGGGTGTTTTTTTTTTTTTTCTAATGTAAAAACTATATGAAAGAACATTTTATTTCCTTTCTTCGGGGTCTTGATTAATGAAGAGTTTTGAATTGAACTTTCAAAAGGGGAAGAGTAATCTCGAGGAAAAAAAACTTGTAATAAAATAAATAAATTTTTTATGGATTATTGATAATGAAAAGTAAAGCTAGAATAGTATTTTGGTATATCAACAATCTCTAAGATTTTAATATAAAATTAATGATCTTTTTTTTATCTTACATAAGATTTTTTTTTGGCATTGGAGTCAATTTAGACTTCGTCTCTATTTATTTTAATTGAGTGGTAGCCAATTCAATTGATAAGAATAAATTTTTGACGCATTCTAACCCTGACCCCTAACACAAGAGACAGGAACTCTACCACTGTGCTAGGGATCCACGGGATGATTGAAGATCTTGGCAATATAATATA